>JAMBLF010001389.1:0-97600 GCA_030578115.1 Leucoptera coffeella | reverse complement strand
ATTAGTGCCGATGAAGCAAAAGTTGCTCCGTGATGCTCTGCCTACCCCTCTACAGGGAATCAGAAGTTATGTGTATGTATGTATATCTATACTAGTACGAAGACAGCTAGTTACAATGAATTCAAATCGCAGACTAACAAAAAACCAAACCAAATTAAATGAATATTCACCTAAGTACAAACAAATACTTATTTCTTTCTTTGGGTTAATTAAAAACGTGCTTAAAGACCGAATACTCTATATTCTTATTTCAAATGTAACTTAGACTGGATTTAGGCAAACAGAAATTGTATTCTTCTTTCCCTCATCCTAGTATTTACACTCTTAATTAGTTGAACTGAAAAAATAAGATAAAAAGTTAAGCACTAAAATAAGAAGTTTTAAAAAAAAATGTATATAGCCAAAGTGGAATGTAGAGTTGGACGGGGTAGGCCGCGTAGAACTTATTAGAACTTATACAGATCAAATTGGAGACATTCTTCTCAAGGCGGGTGTAGCGTGAAGAATAGAAGAGCATGTATAAGAAGGTTAATGGGTGTGAGTGAAGCAAGAGAGATTTGTCACTCGTTCCAGGTGGCGATCGATAGTCTCGGATTATCGCTATATATACTATAGGTTGAAGACTATGTATGTATGTATGTAAATATAATAACAAAACAATACACAGGTCGTCTTTCTTAATAATAATAACTCCTTGGTCCCTTTTAGTATACTTGTAGTAAATCGTAGTGATAAATATACTAGCTCTTCGCCCAATAGATTCCATCGATCACGTATGAGCAAAGCTTATGCTGAAGTTCTATCAAAAATGGATTGTCAACAAAGTCAGCAGCTCAGTGAATAATGAAAAAAACAAAAATTTATTTTCGGCAGAATATTTTGTCAATTGTGATGCCAAACTTGCTAAATATGTTCGCTTTGGGATAAAATTTGGATCCTCAACTGGAACGAACCGAATAACAATGAAGAAAAGAATTGGAGCTTCAACCTCGTTTCTCTTCGGTTGTAGTGGCTGGCGGCGTTGGCATAACCATGGCGACGGAATAACAAGAAGTGCAAACGCCTTGGCATCAGTGTTGAAAGGCATATTAAAGAATTAAAAAAAAACTTAGACATTCTAGCAAACATCTTTCAACGGTTAGTTTGGCAGCTAGTTGGTTAAAAAAATGTGACAGAAAACATACATACATAAATGTATGTACATCCTTTAATCCCTTTCGGGATATATAGAACCTCACAAAAACACGAGAATATCTCCTAGATGACTTTTTAGCATGAATATAGGAATTATGTAGAGTTTAAAAACATTAGTTGTAGTTTTCTAGTTCATCGTCCAATAGATTTCATTTACCCCTAGTCCTTTAGTCGCCTCCTAAGATATGCCGGAAAGAACGGCAGCTAGTTAGCATTCTATTTACGTCCCTAACTAGTACAGAATATTTTTCCTCCATATTCCGTTTTCCAAAGAGCATCCATTAGGAAATGTATTTAAATATTCATCTGGATTTTTTCCACCACTAAGTCTAAAGGTGACCTGAATTGAGCTGGAAATATTTCCTCGTTGCTAAAGGTAACTTAGGTGGCAGATGGAAAACTGTTTGGGAAATATATATGTATATAAATATATATATATATGGACACACATAGTTATATAGTGTACATATACATACTATAATACAATAATATTCAATAATAATATAATACTATAATAGTCAGTGCCTATATACGGCGAAACGGTTCACTACCTATCACGTTGGGTGCTGTCTATCTAGTGATACGCGGGCTTCGAATGACCCATACCTAACATGCCTTCGTAATTTCGGAGATGGGCATTTAAACCTCTGACTACCCCGCCATAATAAAAAAGGGAGTGTGTATACACAAGTCGTGAAGCGTATGATATGATGATATACATACCTATATATTCACGTCCTTTAATCACTTTTGTATGGACTAGAACTAGGGTACAATAATATCTCCTATCTCACTTTTTAGCATGAATATTAGGGTAGCGATGTCATACAGAACATTGGTGACAGGTTGCTAGCCCATCGATTAATAGATTCCATTTACCACTAACCCAGAAGACAGTAGAGAGAGTTGCCAGGAAGAACGACAGCTAGTTAGCATACTTTTCATGTCTTGACTAGCAGAGGATTCTTTACCCTTTTAATTCATTGACCTATTCTCGAATTGCACTATAAACGTAAATTTTACATACACACACACACATCACGCCTGATTCTCCGTAGAGCGGTAGGCAGAGATCACGGATCCCTATTTGTCCCGATGTTCACAAAAAAGACAAAACTGTACACCTCCATAAAGCCGGAAATACACACACAAACCCTTACGAGTACCTCACAGTTCAAGGTTCGATTCCATTAGCCGTAGTGACAATTGGTTCCAAGGGACCATTCACACGGCCTCTGACTAGCATATCAATGAAGGGACACTGGCCAATTGGTACACGCCTTTATGTGACATAGTGTATCTTTATATAATATGTATATATTTCTTAAATATACGTTGACTAGTACCCTTAACACAAGTCTTAAATGAACTTACCAAGGGGCTAGGTCAATTGGTGTAATAATGTCCAAATATTGTTATTATTAGTGTGAAAACTCGGCTTCACTCGTCCAGGGTCCTTAGTCTACTTATACATTTTAGGCACAATATTACTTCAGTAGTGATACAATAGTAATTTGACACTTTTAGTACTCCACTAACAACTTAAGCCACTAAAGCGCTATCGAACTGCGTCTGAAGTACAAAAAAGCTACTCCACTAATCAAACATGCCTCAATATCAGTTCAATGACGTTATTTTTGGTACTCCACTATTGTTTTTACAGCTTTATCTATAAGTTGCCACTGAAGCGCTACTGATGCGCTATTGAGTCATTATCGAGGTACGTGTAATAAATAGGTCAAATTTTATACTACCACTTTTACAGCAGTGACGCAGTAGCAACGCACTTGTATCGCCGTCATAGTTAATTAGTGGACTAAGGCCCCACTACACCATTTTGGTAAAATACGTAAGTCATAGATAGAGCCATATAAACAATAGAAATTAATATGTACTAGTCGAATTAGAACTTCACGAAATAAAATAGAGTTTAGCAGACATATGCTATGCTATAGAGTCGATTTCAATATTATTTTATTATTTGTTTTTCTAGTGAGGTTTTGATCGAGTCTACCGTAAATATATAAATGTATGTGTAATTAAAAAGTGTGTGTGACCACATTTGAATGACGATTGGAGAGTAAGATATAAACACACATACATATACATTCACGGCCTTTAATCCCTACCGGGAGGGGCGGAACCACGATGACATACTGATGACATACCCAGCTGAGTTAGAACCCTTTGGCTGCGACAATAACATGCACAAGTTATACCCCTTAGTTTGTAAGTTTTTTATTGGAAACGTTTTATATTGTGTATGTTTTTGTGGCCGTAAATAAACGCTTTTATTATTACTATTATTATTACTGTCTCCTTGCTCACTTAATGTCTGATATATGATAGACAAACAAAGACAAACGCGTTTACGACCATTAACCCATACGGGATAGTCAGAGGTTTAGGTATCCATCTCCGCAATCGCGGAGGTAGTAATTTATCTACCTTGAACCCACGTGTTGACCAGATAGTTATATATATGATATCATCACTACATAGTATAAAACAAAGTAGCTTTCTCTGTCCCTATGTCCCTTTGTATGCTTAAATCTTTGAAACTACGCAACGGATTTTGATGCGGTTTTTTTTAATAAATAGAGTGATTCAAGAGGAAGGTTTATTTGTGTAATAACATCCATGAAATAGAGGAGTAGGCTATATATTTTATACCCGTGCGAAGCCGGAGCGGGTCGCTAGTTTACATATATGGAACATTAGTGTCAGATTACTAGCCCATTGCCCAATAGATTCCATGAACCTCTAGTCTTACACTTACTCGTGAAGAACGGCAGCTAGTTAGAATTCTCTTTACGTCCCAGCTAGCATAAGACTTGCTTCTTAGGTATTCAATAACCAAAGTTCTTGATAATACGATTATATCTTGCTTTGAGTCATGCCACGTCCCATTAATTAATTTTAGACGAACGGAATATTAATTTATAGCTTGCTTCTAGTGAAATATAGATTTTAATTTATGTATTTAGAGTTACACGGGATAGGCCACGTATAACTTATACAGATCAAATTGGAGACATTCTTCTCAAGGCGGGTGTAGCGTGAAGAATAGAAGAGCATGTATGAGAAGGTTATTGGGTGGAGTGAAGCAAGAGAGATTTGTCAACCGTTCCAGTTGCGTCAAGATGCGTGAATGTATATAAATTAATATAATATAATATTTATACATAGCGGGGCAGCCTGGGACGTTTAAAGAAAGCCAACTAGCTGCCGTTCTTCCCGGAATGTTGTAAGAGACGACTAAGGGACTAGGGTTAGATAAAATCTATTGGGGATTGGGCTAGCAACCTGACTATATAGACTTACTAAAAACGATGATTTGAGAAGTATCTATAACAACCAAATGTGTATGAAAAAGCGTATGGATGTCAATAAAGAGAATGTGTTTTGTCAAAGGAAAAAATGGGATCCGTGATCTCTGCCTACCCCACTGCAGAGAGACGAGTGTCTTATATCTAATAATACAAGAATTATTATCCTTAATTCTCTGTATATATATACAAGAATAATGTCCCTTAAATGTATTTATATAATACCTCCTCTTTACAATAAAAGACGATTGTAATACCTATCTCGAGCGCAATATATCATAACTTGAACATCCTAAAGTTCGCTAAATGGAAAATCAGATAAAATGATTAATAACCTAAGACATTATTTAGAATACCTATTTAGGTATTCCGCAAGAACAATAATTTCAACTTGAGTTCAGAAGTTCTATATAATTTTACCTTTATCCATGACTTTGAAATCTTTTCTACGATGGGCTAGTAACCTGTCATCAATGTGCCATAAGAATACGAAACTATACATACATAGACAAACGCGTTCACGACCATTAACCTTGCGGGGTAGTCAGAGGTTCAGGTGTCCAACTCCGCAATTGCGAAGGTAGTAATCTATAGCCACCTTCAACACACGTGTTGACCAGTTAGTCAGCACTCAATGTGACGATGGAAAACCATGTCACCATTTACAAGCACTAACTATTACCTGTTCGGGGAACAGGCAGGTTTCCTCATGATGCTTTTCCTCACCATAGTAACGCATCTCGTAAATCAATTTTTATTACAAAAATGTACATAGAAATTCATTAAACTTCATTTCCATTGGTACATGCTCAAGCCAGATTTGAACCCTGTACCAACTGATACAAAGTCAAGTCCCAAACAACTGAGCTACGTCGATTTAACACATATACACATAATTTACATCCTTTAAACCTCAGAGACATAAAAACATCTATATGAATATTGGAATTGTTATGTTTATATTAATACAATATGGTTACTCTATTATTCTGGATCGAAGTGTGTTTATTTTTAATAATGCTGTCGATTCATATTCACCATTAATTAGCCACTGTAAGATGTATAATATTCTATATTATTTTTTGATCAAATGAAAAGATGAAGAAAATGAAATCTATATAATAAAACAATGAAGATGATGGCGTCAGTTGATATGGCGGGAATCGAAGACGAAGTATGCTCGGAGCATCATTTACATAAAAGTTTCTAAATGCGTTCTGTGTATCTTGAATTAATATTCACAACACTAAATCACCACTTAAATAAACATAATCCGCCATTATTATGCTATTAAAACAAACATTAAATTATAAATGAAGACGACCAAAAAAAACTTTTCGCGCAGTGCAAATATGACACACTCAAGAATTGATATTATTGATAAAAATTATTATTAATAAAGTCTAATAATAATATTATCGCTACTCACATTTTACTAACAACGGAACGAAAATTGTCTATAGCAGTCTGGCAATTCAAATAATATTTTGCAATTTAAATCGAGATTACACTAACCCGAATTTTCTATTATACATTATTATAATTAACTCGTATGTCAACGCAATCCAACCGAAAATTCCATTGTAAAGAAAGCAAAGTTAAAAGTGCTTTCAAAATTCTATGAGGATTAAGGCTTTCATCCGAGCCCTTAATTACGGCTTTCGGAATCGCGAAGGCTGCTTTTAAAAGATTACTTCAACGGCTATAGGGATGAATTTAAAATAAACAATACTTAACAATAGGACGGCCGTGGCCGCGTGGAAATAGCGGTTTTCGTTCGGCGATGAAGTTAAGTAACGCTGAATATAGTATGTATCTGGATTAGTGAATATTGTGAATAGTGTCAAAAAAATCACATTTTTTGACACTATTATTATATTACTTATATGTTAATAGTTAGTTGGTTTTAATTATTGATGTATAATAGTGTAGTTTTTACAGATATCATACAAATGTTTAAAAAATAGGTATCTTGTCATAAATTTTTGACCAGTAAGCTGTAACCATATTGGTGTAAACTATAGGTTCCGTGCTGTGCTAACTGGGACGTAAAAAGAATGCTAACTAGCTGCCATTCTTGCCAGCATGTCGTCGGAGGTGACTAAGCGAGTAAGATTAAAATAATGTATTTTGCGATGGGCTAGCAGCTTGTCACTTATGTTCCATATAAATGTCATCACAACCCTGACACTAATAACATAACATACGCTTCAACGCTTGTATATACACACTCCCTTTTTTATTATGGCGGGGTAGTCAGAGGCTTGAGTGCCCATCTCCGAAATTTCGAACGCATGTTATATTATAGGTCACTCGAAGCCCGCGTTTCACTTGATAGACAGCACCCAACGTGACAGGTAGTGAACCATATCGCCGTATATAGGCACTGGCTATTACCTATCCCGAGGGATAGGCAGGTTTCCTCACGATGTTTTCCCTCACCGTTAGCGACTGTAAATTATGTACGTAAATGGAAAACACATATTTAAATTTCATTCATAGGTACATGCCAGAGTCGGGATTCGAACCTAGGACCTTTCTCATACGAAGTCCGAGGTCTTACCCACTGGGCTACAGCCGCTATTACACTAATACTATTAGTGAGTTTATGTCTCAGTGGTTCTGTTGACCCCGAATGGGATGAAAAGACATAAAAGGAAGATATAAAGTTAAAAACATGCCCTTAGTTATACTTATATGCGTATCCTCCGATTAGGAATTGAATTTAGTACTTTTTGTAACTATTTGAGTTAGACAGTCTATCCAACGAATCAAGAGCTCGGTCAGTTAGTGAGTTGGAGTGTTTAAGCTTCCGCGAGGTCAAGCATTAGGCGTCAAGGTTTGTTTGGGTTGTATCCGCACCGTGTTTATTTAGGTCTGAACTGGGTCTGGAAAAACACAGACTAACCGAACCGTGAGCAAATACAACTGCCAATTACAATAACATTATTTTTTAGTGTATAAACTTATAATACTTGTACATGTTCCAGTAGGTACTATATTATGTGCTCATTATAAAGGCACGCAAGGTATTGATTTTAAATTGAGAATAATATATTTTGAATTCAGAATTAAAACAATTGAATATCGCTGATACCTTGCTTGACGTTAGAAGACTGAAAAAATGCATCATGACCAATATTCTTTGCGGAATTGTCAGAGCTTAACTTACTACATTACATTTATCTTCCCTTTTAAACATGTATAAAGTCACGCAAAGTATTGATTTTAAATTTAGAATTAAGTATATGTTTTAAATAAAGAATCAAAACAATTGAGTACCTATCACAGATACTTTGCTTGACTTTAGGGACTGAAAAATGCATCACGACCAATACCCTTATCGGATTTGACAGATGTTAACGTTCCACTTTACATTTATTTTTCGTAAATCTAGGTACATAGTTCCATTGGTACATGCTCAAACGGGATTTGAACCTCGTACCCACTGATACAGAGTCAAGTCCCAAACAACTGAACTATGTCGAATTTTTCGTAACTTCGAATTTAAAAATTTAAAAACAATATCAGAAAAACTTCTAGCAATAACAAGAAAAAACAATCCAGCCATTAGTTGCAAACTCGTCATGGGTAAAAGGCAAACTACCGAACAAAACATTGACAACTTTTACAATTTGACATTGTCATGCAAATGTCATGTGACGGCGAGCGGTCAACAATGCCACTCGTTAGCAGACTAAATTCGTGTCCACTGGAACGCCCTAATTCCAAATTCATGCTAAATGTGTACACAGCTTTACATTACATAGAATGTAACCACCTTCGAATACCCTACATCTTCGGTTAACCACCTGAACGCTAACCTAAGGTCTCAGGTTCGATTTCCGGTGAGAGCAGAAAGTAACCACGATTTTCTTATGTTTTCCAATATGGTTCCTGATATAATTGCTTTTTATATGTATATGTAGGTATTTATCTATATACAATAAGTACCCTTAACACAAGTCTTAAATTTTAATGTACTTAGCAAGGGAATAGTTCAATTGGTGTAATAAACTCCAACCATATTTTTTACCTGTTTCGGAGATGTAAAATACGGTAGAGGTTTAAATAGCGTTCTTGGGTTAAGTAGTCTAAGATCCTTGATACTTTTGCATACTGAAATTAGCAAACATTTTCTTTCATTAAAATACACCTCTTCATGTATAACAACTTGACGACACACCTAGCTATATAATATACTTCTAACTCGTTTTTCATTATGTCTCCTATTTCATCATCAATATAATATGATATTAATATATTTAACCTTACAATAAATTGCACCATTGTTAAAATAAATAATTAGCTAGATGAATTTATGAAAAAGGAAAAAAGTGTATTCCTATGAAAATGTCAGTTCGTATATTAGTTATGTCCGGTAATACGTATTTCATAAAAAGTTTTCATTAATTCGTTCGTTTTCAGGAAATTTGATGTTGCAGGCAATTTTCTGTTATCCTCATAATCATGGTTTTAAGACAGTTCTTTTGATTTTAAAAAACTTTTTAAGAAGTTGTAACGTTACAATTTATTTTCATAGGAAGTTGGTAACATGATTTCTAAGAAGTGTCATTTGATTATCATGAATATTTTGTTTTTAATAATTCGAATTTTCGAAAATAATGTTTAATAATTTTTACAGGATTTAATATGCATATCATTCACATCACGCTTGGGAGAGGCCTATGTCCAACAGTGGATTCATACAGGCTGATGATGATGATGATGATACACATCACGCTTATCTTCTTATAGAAGGGTAGGTAGAGATCTTTGTTTTCCCCATCCTGGCAAATCAGTTTCGCTTCATTGACTTTTTAACATTCATAAAGCAAATTTAAAGCGAATATTGTCACTTTTGCTAATCCACTACCAACTTCACACTATTACTGATCTGATATTGAACTACGATTGTGCTAAAACGCATTAGTAGACTTGGCCCCAGGTTAAATGAGTGACGACTTGCAATGACATTGAATATATAAAATAAATTTAATATGTTTACTGTAATATGTACTGTCATTTATTCTAAAAAAGTTTAAAAATTATTGTCTAATTCTTTATACTTTTATCATTATCTATTGGGTCGGCCACGCCTGTCGTAGAACCGACGACCGTTAGAGCAAAGTGGTTCTCGAATGGCGGTCGCGTCTTGGTAAACGTAGTGTAGGACGCCCCCTGCTAGGTAGACCGATGACATGAAAAAGGTCGCTGGTAGTGGTTGGCTGAGGGTCACGAGTGATCGTGTTGTGTGGCGTACTCTTGGGGAGGCCTACGTCCAGCAGTGGACTGACATAGGCTGATAGATTGAAAATTATTGTAAGACCTAATCCAATTATCTAATATTGGTTGTCGTCAGTAGTAGCCGATGCATTTTGACAATGTATTTTTATTGCAATAATAGTAAGTGCTTATGTATGGCGACACAGTTTAGCACCCGTTAACACGAAGGTTCTATGTTGCCATAAAATTACTAACTTTGAAATTGATTCGTGTTTGTTTTACAACCGCGCAAGGGTTAATGGTCGAGAAATTGCTGGTTTGTTTATTTTTCATTTCATATGTATAAGTCACTAAATGTTATTCGATTGTTTATTTCGTTGTTATAATATGCTAATGATGATAAATTACTTGAGGATGATAAATATTAAAATTTATTTGCTAAACGATAGCGTTGTACCTATTAATTAAAATCTTAGCCCAAGTTGGTTGGAATAGCGGTAAGAACTTCAATCAAATCAAAACTTTTAATAAAAATAAAAAGCACAAATCGACATAATTATGAGGGAATCAAACATTATAATTTTTCAGTTTAAACCTATCTAGGAAAGTTTACCTTCCATACTTTCAAGATCGTATAATGAACGACTGAAATTAATGACTGAATTAGTTGGAAGAGTTAAATATCATTTTAATATAAAAGACGACAAAAAAAAACATTTTGGCGTCAACGCAAACTTAGAGATCCCGCCACATAAGGTGGCAGTTGGAGGCGTCGCCACAGTCGCGTAATTCAGTGTTACCAGTAAACACGCCAAAACTAGCACTCACTGTGCCATACGGCTCGATACATTATAGGTTTCATTTGTAACGGTCTTTGGTTGTAGAGCTATAAACTCAAATAAAACAAATTAATATATCAAAGTCAAAATATGTTTATTAAACTATTTCAAACATGATTAATAATTAACGGGACTTATCCTTCTTATTATATATTACATATATTATGTGTTCCTTCACTCTGTCCGCAATAGACCGTTTAGTGTGTTCGACGTAGGATTTCCCACAGCTGCAATCAATCTTATACACACCCTTATATCTTATATCATGAGTATAAATCGCGAATCTCTTAAAACTATTATTTCAAACATGGCACTGAGCATTGTCTTTACATATTTTTTTACCGAGGTTAGATCAGCGGAGACCCTAGCTTGGAGAAGAACTAACAAGAAACTCCGGAAATCAATTTATTATAATCACCCTTAACAAACATAAAAATTACAAAGAGTGGGCAAAAAACACAACGCTGGTAATACTAAATTTACCTTTCATACAAAATAACACGCAATGGCGGTAACGTCAAATTTAGTTCCAAGTTTGGCTACTGCCACCTTATGTGGCGGGATCTCTAAAATTCGTCTATAGAGATCCCGCCACATAAGGTGGCAGTTGGAGGCGTCGCCACAGTCGCGTAATTCAGTGTTACCAGTAAACACGCCAAAACTAGCACTCACTGTGCCATACGGCTCGATACATTATAGGTTTCATTTGTAACGGTCTTTGGTTGTAGAGCTATAAACTCAAATAAAACAAATTAATATATCAAAGTCAAAATATGTTTATTAAACTATTTCAAACATGATTAATAATTAACGGGACTTATCCTTCTTATTATATATTACATATATTATGTGTTCCTTCACTCTGTCCGCAATAGACCGTTTAGTGTGTTCGACGTAGGATTTCCCACAGCTGCAATCAATCTTATACACACCCTTATATCTTATATCATGAGTATAAATCGCGAATCTCTTAAAACTATTATTTCAAACATGGCACTGAGCATTGTCTTTACATATTTTTTACCGAGGTTAGATCAGCGGAGACCCTAGCTTGGAGAAGAACTAACAAGAAACTCCGGAAATCAATTTATTATAATCACCCTTAACAAACATAAAAATTACAAAGAGTGGGCAAAAAACACAACGCTGGTAATACTAAATTTACCTTTCATACAAAATAACACGCAATGGCGGTAACGTCAAATTTAGTTCCAAGTTTGGCTACTGCCACCTTATGTGGCGGGATCTCTAGTTCGTTATAATTTACTGTCAGATAAATGAAGTCTTATTGATCTATGTGTCAGTCAGTGTTATGCCAACAAGCGTTAGGGAATTGGTTGTTTGTTGTGCAGTAAAAACTTTCTTTGACCTTGTGATCATCATCAAGTTCTGTTATTCAGATACAGTAGTTCTATAAAAAGTTCGTGTAGTGCAAAAACCTAGGTTTCATCTTCTTACTTCACATAGCGTCATAAAATCAGAAACAATGCAAGAAGGTTAGTAGTAACTTCCAAAATTGAATTATTGACACTGTTATTGCTTATAATTCTTATTTCTTGCTGAATTTTCAAGTATTTGCTTGTTAAATTAACTAAGATAGCTAATCTACTGTGAGAATTGGATATTACGCACAAATCTTGTAAGTTTGACTCTTAGAATACGCGGCACGAAAATCATTGAAAAAGTATGCCCTTTTGTCATTTATCACCAAAAAGAAACCAGTTTAACATAATTTTATTTACCTTTTCACTATGAAACTATCTTAAAACAACTAATTAAGCTCTTTCCTAACCAAATACCATAAAAAACTAACCTCAAAACATACCTTAAAAGCTTTTTATCTTATGTTCATTTATTAAATTATCCAAGTAACCGGAGTATCCCGCAGTGGAAGGGTACGCAAGAAGAGCTCTAAACTCATGGATTTCGAGTCCCCGGATGACATTGAGGCTCGGTACAAACGGCAGATGCAAGCGCCAATGAAAATGTTTGGTCATTCGCTTAAAGATGATATGGATGATGGGATCAAGAGCGAAGAGGGCTCTGAAAGTGAGTCGGAGTTCTTTGACAACAATGAGGAGAATACTGGCAGGTAAATGTTTCATTTATGATGTAATTGTTATTAATAAAAAACTAATATTTAAAAAGGATGATGTACGTCTAAACCAATAATCGTTGAGTGTGTATGAATGACCACGAAGCAAAACTCATTTGTGAGGATTGGGACAGTTGGAAATCCGTGGTCTCTTCTTACCGCTCAGAGAATCATGCGTAACTTGTATGTATGTTATTGTTATCTTTTCTTCAATGTGTTACTCTCTCTCAAAACTCTGTATACTACTTTATACACATCTCTAATCTGTTTGGAATGCTACGGTTAGTTTGAGCTAAAAGGAATCTAAGATAATAAATGTTGCCAATGTGCCCTTTAAATGTCATTACAACCCCAATATTTATGGTAAACATGACCAAGGATATGTCTCTGAGGTCATATCCACCCTGTAAGGAATCAAAAATTGTTATTTATTATTTTACAATTATAAAAGACAGTAGAATTGAACAAGGAAAGCCGATATAAATGGAGACATTCTTCTCAAGGTAGTTGTACATTGCATTAAGAACAGAAGAGCATGTTTCACAAGGATGTGATTTCCAGTTAAGGACAAATATGTATGTATTTTATTTATTATGTGAGACCGGGTCAATACACTTTTCGCGACTTCCCGCGACCACGGCCTATGCAACTGGGTCGAAACGTCGGGCAAAATAAAGGTAATTACATATCTTTATAAATTTATCGTGTATTGACCTGGTCTCACATAATAAATAAAATGAGTATAAATCGCGAGTGTTTAAAAATAAATATGTATGTACATTTACTAACAACAACTCTCTCCCAGCTTGGATTCGGACAGCTCGTCCGGCGTAGAGAGTCCCACAGCGAGGACTCCGGCAAACTCCCTCTACATGATGGAGAAGAGTACCAAGAAGAAGCTCATTGTGAAGGACGGCAAGGTCATCGGCAAGATGAAGGCGCAACGCAAGGATAAAGGTTGGTAGTTAGTTACTATAACAGCCAAGAGTGTATTCGCGTTAAGAAAATAGTGACGTCATAATATTCAGACGTTAAACTGGCCAATGAGACGTGAGTAAATGAGAAAAGAAGTCACATTGACCAATAACAGACAACCCCTATAAAATTTCATTGGTTAAATCATGGAGACCTTGATGACGACACTGCTTTCTTAAAGCGAATACACTATAGTGTGTATGAGGTGTATGGTCAATGAGGTGAATGTGTTGTTAGGATTGAGACAAATAGGGATTTACTTTACTGCTTATCCCTTTGTAAGGAAACGAGCTTGATGTAACATATATATGTATGTATTTAGTAAAAAAGATACACTATTTTGTACAGGTAATATTATTTAAATTCAATCAATAGAATAACTATTGGGGTTGCCTTGTTTATTTATTCAATTAATCAAATTACAGTTATAGATTATATTTGCTCTATCAATTTCATTTTCCCCATATTGTTGATCAATCTTAGAGAATCTTTTATATGAATAAGACAGGGATATGACAATGTTTACTATAAACATTATTTCTATAAAACATACATTGACGATGAAGTATTAATATCTCCTATCTCAAAATCAACAAGTTTACAAAAAGCAAAAACAATTATCAGCTTTTTTTAATGCACAAAGAAGCTTATTTTGGAGGCAACAATATTACTATGAGCAAATTAGGAGTAGAATATCTAATTAAAGAGATAATCAGACAGGCATTTCCAGCATGATTTGAAATTAACGGAGTTAATATTATTTTCGTTTTGATCCTATGAACATTGTTTTTAAGTTGAAATTTGTGTGTATTTATCAGAACATAGAGGATGAAAAAATGCATCCATTGATATTATAGAAATATCGAAAAAATTTAGATAGTTATTGATACTTCATCATCGACATTATCATATATTTGTTCTGTTGCTATGAGGCCAGAGGTTTGCATGTCTGTCTCTGCAAATGTGTAGCAATTGATTTTAGTTACTTCTAACCCCCTTTTCACTAGTTATTCACCTAACATATTAAAAGTTGTTAATTACAGAATAGTTATTATTTATCTCAAGAATATGTAGCTTTTCTCAGAATAATTTCCTTTTCTGCATATTTGATCAATTTTCCATTAGAATGTTATTTATTTTTCTTCACTATAGATAGTTTTTGCTGCCAAATTACTAAATATAATTACTTAATACTATAGAATTATTCATTATGATAACATAGGTAAAACAAGGATCACAGCGTACATGATGTGGGCGAAGGAAGCTCGCAATGAACTCCTGAAGAAACAACCCGATCTCGACTTCTCTTCTATATCTAAGCGCCTAGGAGAAATGTGGGCTAATGTGAGTAAAAAAAATGTATAAGTAAACTTAAACTAGTTAAGTTTAGTCAGTTTTCCCGCGACCACGGCCTATGCAACTGGGTCGAAACGTCGGGCAAAATAAAGGTAATCAGATATCTTTATTAATTTATCGTGATATGACCCGGTCTCTCATAGTAAATAAAATAAACTTAAACTGTTGTACTGAATGCCTATTGAGTGAAACGACTTAAAATACGGCTGTAGGCAATGGCTAATTTGTGAAATCTTACTTTGAGTTAAAAAAAATTTGCAGATATCATGATGATTATTTAAGGCAATCTCTTCTGAAAGTGTTGTTATTAGTTTAGTATTAATAGTTGAAGAAAACATGAAATCAAAACCCATCCAAACCATATAAAATTTATTATTGCCATATGCTATACATATGCTTCTAATTAATATAAATTATATTTATTTTATTTATAAAGTCTGGCTGCAGCGGATTCTAAGGCCATATCTGTTCACTCATGTTACATACAATTCATTTATAACATTTATCAACAATATGCAGGGAATGAAATGGTTCTTTCTGATGCAATTTACGACACATTGTAGCTTAATGTTCCAAAGAAAAAAATTAATACATGAAGTTGTATGAGTGACTACCTACTGTGGGTATACCATTTCCTAAGCTTATTTTATTAAACTTATAGTCTATTTCTCGCCTCTTATGACGTGATGGAAAGGGTTCTACTCGTAGTTTTAAACATCACTACATAGTATAAAACAAAGTCGCTTTCTCTGTCCCTATGTCCCTTTGTATGCTTAAATCTTTGAAACTACAGAACGGATTTTGATGCGTTTTTTTTTAATAGATAGAGTGATTCAAGAGGAAGGTTTATATGTATGAATAGTGGAGTACGCTGTATATTTTATACCCGTGCGAAGCCGGAGCGGGTCACTAGTTGTTTAGTATAACATATTCTTAATGGTTCCAATAGTTATGCTTAAACTTCTTTTCTATATCTTCGAAATCTTGTAACCCTAAAGTGATTAATAAACGAAATTGAACTTATATTTACGTTCTTTGCTTTTGATAGTAAACAGACATGTAGGTTCATATAAACTTACCAGTTTTAAATTTACTTTAGCACTATATTATGACTTGTTACTCTATAGAATCCCTAGACCAAATCTAATACTCTATCCCTTTAGGTGAACTATAATGAGCGTTACGTATGGAGAAGAAAGGCGAAGAGGTTTGCGATGCAAAAGGTCCAAAACGCAAACCCCACGGCCAACAAGATCATCACTAATACACGTGAGTGCATACATTTGTATAATAAGAATATACAGTACACATTATTACCCCAATGTAATAAACCCCTTGCTAAGTCATTTAAGACTTGTGTTAAGGGTATTAGTCAACGTATATTTAAGAAGTATATACATATTATATATAGATAAATACATATATAGCATATATAATCAAGGACCACACTGGAAAGCAGTAGAAAAGCGTAGTTCTTAACTCTGCCTCCACCGGAAATCGAACCCGGGACCTCACGATTAGCGTTCAGGTGTCTAACCGATCGCGCCACGGAGGTCGTCAAAAGTATACTTGTTATATAGTTAACGACTAAACTGAAAATCAGCAGTAAAGTGTACTTCTTAATTCTATCTCCACCGGGAATTGAACCCGAGAGGGAATACACGATTGGCGTTCAGGGGTTAACCAATCACGCCACAGAGGTAGTTAAAATACATATTTAATATCAACACACATTCCATATACTGTATAACCGTAATATCACGAGTTTGCGAGTCCATCTCCGTTATTGCAGAAGTAATTTTATGGCCATGTCGAACGCACATGTTATGATAGTCAGTACTCAATGTGACAGGTGGTTTACCGTGTTGTTTTTACCAGGTCCGGTCCGCCCGCCCGGTTCAGTGGGCCGCCCGCCCTCCAACAGGGCTCCGCCCAAACAGCACTCGCCAACTGAGATGCCCGTTACTGTGGTGAGTTTTACACAATATATATCTTAACTAGCGACCCGCTCCGGCTTCGCACGGGTATAAAATATAGCCTACTCCACTATTTAATGGCTATATAAACCATATAAACCTTCCTCTTGAATCACTCTATCTATTAAAAAAACCGCATCAAAATCCGTTGCGTAGTTTCAAAGATTTAAGCATACAAAGGGATAGAGAAAGCGACTTTGTTTTATACTATGTAGTGATGTAACATGAATAAGGACCGCTAGTTTGACGATGTAACTAATATTTATACTGTCGTGCAAGGTATGGTAGACTCGATTGAAATGTTTTAACTGAATAATGTTGGCTCATACCACAAAAAATTTAATTAGGAAACTTAAAAATTATTAAATTCTAAACGACTTATAAACATTATATTCGCAACATTCATATTATGAAATATTTAGTTTAATACTAAAGGCACTGGAAATAGACTAATTCCGTAATAGACTCTACTTCCCCTATAACTAACACTTCTATTTCCCCTCATACACACTCGGCAATTATAGGTACTAATACCATTCTTAACCCGTAGCACGCGTCAACGCCGCCCCGCTCTGACGGCGTGGGGGCGGCAGAAATCGCGGCCCATCTGAAACTGCTGGGCGAAAGCCTCGCAATCATTGGCGAGAGGCTTAAAGAGCACGAGGTGAGAAAGGCATATTTTATTTATTTATTTATTTCATTCAGAAATGTACGTCACCCTAACAGGCAACCTTTCGATGTAACTAATTACATGGTATAAATAACATAATATTAAAATATGATTAATAACTAACGGGACTTATCGCGTATGTTTTTATATAATAAAGTTACCTTTATTAACCCGACGTTTCGAGTATAAATCGCGAATCTCTTAAAACTATAATATTAAAATAATAACAAACGTACACAACAACACACCTATACCTCGTAGCTCAGGTAGTGCAAGGCGACCCCCGAGAACTCGGGCATGGAACACGCGAACAGGTCGAGCCTCTCGCTGAGCGCGTTCAGCAGGAGTCGTATATTTCATACACATACATACATACATACACATCACACCCGTTTCTCTATAGATCGTGAACCACTTTTGATTTAGTTACACGACGACCTCCGTGGCGTGATTGGTTAACCTGAACGCTAATCGTGAGGTCCCTAAGATTCCCGGTGGAGGCAGGGTGATTATATAATATGCTATTTATGTATATATAAGAATTATATGTTTCTTAAATATATGGTGACTAGTACCCTTAACACAAGTCTTGAATGTACTTAGCAAAGCTAGTTCAATTGACGTAATAGTGTCCTACAATATTATATTATATAATGTAGACTGCCATAATATGTGTTATTGGCCGGCCCTTACATATATCAAACAACGACCGCAGGAGTATTGAGACACGGGTAAAAAAACAATGTCAGGGAAGTTTCTGGATGATTTCATCCCTGTGCTATTTATTTCGGTGAGGGAAAACATCGTGAGGTAACCTATCTATGCTGACGACCAAAGTTAACGGTCATAACTTGTAAATTGCGATATGGTTTGTTATTCACAGCAGAGGTTGCTATTGAATCGCTAACTTCGCAATCATTTAATATATATTAAGACTAATAAAGACCACAGCACTGATACTTAATACGTACGCGTTCACGACCATTAACCCTTACGGGGTAGTCAGAGGTTCCGATGTCCATCTCCGTAATTGCGGAGGTAGTAATTCTATGGCCACCTCGAACCCACGTGTTGACCAGATAGTTAGTACTCAATGACAAGCCATTTCGCCATTTAAGCTCTATTTCTTGTTCAGGGACCAGGTAGTAGTTAAATGTGTGTTAAGAATACTAATCAAGATCACAACACCGATATTATACCGCTCCCTTTAAGAGCGTACTAGTCCAAAGCACAGGTATTATGCCAGTCCCCTTAACGTAACATTTTCTTACAGGGCCAAATAGCAGTATCGGGCAGTGTGTCCGTGTTGCTGGATACCCTGCTTTGCTCTTTAGCGCCGTTGTTAGCTATCTGCTCGGCTGTTCCAGAGATGGCGCCACCTCAGAACTTAGTTAGTGCTACGCTGCATAACATAGCCTATGTTATGCCTGGATTGTGAAGAAATGGTTACCTATATTAAGATAGGTGTAAAGGTGTTGTAAGAGTTATGAAATCCATACAGACATATATAAACGTCTTATATCATGTTTATTTTGTATTAGACTAGTGACCCGCTCCGGCTTCTGTACCGACTACGTATTTTATAAACAAAGTATTACCTTTGTTACTCGACGTTTCGGCCATGTTGCAATGGCCATGCTCACGGCTCAACTGACGTGCAAGCAACATATCTACGCCTCTACATACACTACCACTACATAGTATAAAAAAGTCGCTTTCTCTGTCCCTATGTTCCTTTGTATGCTTAAATCTTTGAAACTACGCAACGGATTTTCATGCGGTTTTTTTAATAGATAGAATATATAACATAAATCACATCCATTAAATAGTGGAGTAGGCTGTATATTTTATACCCGTGCGAAGCCGGAGCGGGTCATTAGTTGTTTATAAAATTTACGCGGTAAGTCCCGTTTTCTGCAAGATTAACAGTACATGTTCGAATTTTAAATTGAATTTCTTTATAATACATTGATGTCTGGAGGAATAAAAATGTAGTGAATAACTACATTACATACATACATATGTTAATTGTGTAAGAATATTAAGATTTGTGTGTATAAGGTAGACTTATGTTTAAGATAATAAATAGTGTTTTTCATGTATTTGTTGTTTTATTAAAACACCTACTATGATAAACTAAAGTATCCCAAAACAATGCATTTTATTCATTTTCGACATCATGTTTCATAGAGATATTTACAGCTTGAGACCTACACTATCGATATTTAAAAAGAAAAAGTGAAAAGGGCAAGTTTATTTTTTCGAAGAAACCGGGTTCGATTCCCGTACTGGGTAACCAGTACGGGAATCGAACCCGGTTTCTTCAAAAGTTGTTTTTTCAAAGAAGGTATTAATGCAGTTTTTCTTTTTATCAAAATCGGTGACATGGTTCCTAAGAACAAATCTTCGTATCTCTTAAAGTTTCAGACTATCCCATACTGACCGTTTTGAATGCGCCACCCTGTATATTCACGTCATTTAATCTCTTTTGGGATAAACAGAACCTCGTGACGTGAATGCACATGTATGTATGACGATGGACTTTGTTAACTTTCAAATTCAATTTGGTTTTGATGAACAGATATCGATTACTAATAACCCAACACTAGTCTCTGACTACCCCAAAAAGATCCCAGTTGTGATACTTTTATAACTGAAACACATGGTATAAAAGTTAGGTTCCAAAATCTAGTTTGTAGGTCACAAAATCTCTTTTAATTAGGGCTCAACCGTTTCGGTTACTAACGAGCTTTATTCCGTAAAATATGATACACTAAAGTAATTAACGAGTGTAGCTATAACCGCCGAGTGTGTATGTGTGAAACATATTACGAAATACACCAACTACGGTGAGGGAAAACATCGTGAGTAAACCTACATGTTCCCAGAACAGGTATTAGTGCTTGTAAATGGCGACATGGCTTACCACCTGTCACATTGAGTACTGCCTATCTGGTTAAAACGTGGGTTCGAGGTGTCCATAGAATTACTACCTTCGCAATTGCGGGGATGGACACCTGAACCTCTGACTGCCCCGAAGGGGTTGATAATAGTCGTGAACGCGTGTCTGTTTGTTTGTCTACTTTTGTACCAGTCTGGGACGTAAGCAAAATTTAACTAGCTGCCGTTCTTCCCGTCATGTCGTAGGAGGCGACTAAGGGAGTGATGTTAAATTGAGTATATTAGACGATGGGTTAAAAACTTTGTCATTAATACCCAAATTAATAGTCTTAAAAGTCCAGATATTTATGCTATAAGTAAAGTGATGAAATTGTGTTTTCAAGATTCTGTATATACCAAAATGGATTACAATCCGTCGTATGTATATCAATGAATTGTTAACTAAAGTATAACGCCCATTCCCAATAAAGGGTAAACAGAAATCTTAATCCTAAACTAATACATACTCGTAAATTATTCCTTTTACCAAATGTTACGTACGCGTTCACGACCATTAACCCTTACGGGGTAGTCAGGTGTCCATCTCCGCAATTGCGAAGGTAGTAATTCTATGGCCACCTCGAAGCCACGTGTTAACCAGATAGTCAGTACTCAATGTGACAGTGGTAAGCCATGTCGCCATTTACAAGCACTATTACCTGTTCTGGGAACAGGTAGGTTTCCTCACGATGTTTTCCCTCACCGTAGTATTCGACGCATTACGTAAATGTATTTTTATTACAAAAAAGTACATAGAAATTCATTAAATTTCATTTGCATTGGTACATGCTCAAGCGGGATTTGAACCCTGTACCCTCGATACAGAGTCAAGCCCCTAACAACTGAGCTACGTCGAATTACCAAATATTATTAACATCATACAAGGTTTCCATACCTCTATCTACCCGTCTGGGACCCTAGGTTACATTATGAAAAGACGCCGGAAATTGAAGTAGGGACCGGAAGTTATGTTTCATAGAGATTTGCGCGAAAAGGGTAGGACTTATCACGACAATGTATTACTTTAAGTGTTATTACTATTGGGGGACTGTGAATTGAATCGTTGTCATATATGAACATTATATTTATTAAATAAGTTTTATATAATACATACAAATACATTTACGAATCGCGTCGAATACTACGTATAGTGGCTGAGGGCCACGAGTGATCGTGTTTTGTGGCGTACTCTTGGGGAGGCCTACGTCCAGCAGACAGACATAGACTGATGAAACGATATGAAATTCTTTATATTCAACATAAGGATCATAGAACCACTTATTGAATGTCAAAAAACAAAAATTTTATATAAAAATATGTAAGACATTAATATAAACTAATTATTAAAATAAATTAAATTAGATTAATAAAACTAATGGAACTTCATAAAGAAAAATCTCTGCAGAGAAGAAGTGCCAAGAAACTCTGCAGACAATGTGAACATTAAACTTAATAACAATTCATTAGAACATGATCAAAGCTTCACATTCAACAAATAGTGTTTAAAAACAAACTTAAGGGGGTCCCAATAAGATTGATTTGATTTGATGACTTGACGTTACAACTGTGTTAAAAGTAAACCAAATAGACATAATTCCACTTAGAAATAAATATGGCATTATTCAACTCATTTTACTCCACAATATTTCCCTTAACTGAACTTGACGTAATAGTGTTTGCTAACTACTAATTAGAACTAGGAAGCAACTAAGATTTACTCTGCGACAATCCAATTATGCACTTGTACATATTTGTAATTACCCGAGGCTGTTCTATCTAGACATTTCTATATAAACAATAAAGACCATCCGTTCACGAAGTTCCCTTGCAGGGTAGTCAGAAGTTCGGCTTTCCATTTCTGCAATTGACGATCAAGCTAGCGAACGAACTCGAAAACGGCTAATCGCAAAGCAACAGAGTTTTCACACAAAAATAGTGCCTCCTATATGCAAAATTTCATAACGATTGCTCTTGGAACAAAGATATTTAACAAGACTTACAAAATAAGCGTCCAGCTGGCTCATACATGGAGAAGTTTCCTTATAATAAATGTTATGTGAAAAAATAGTTCGTGAAATTGCGGAACCCATGTGCCGATCCTGACATAACACTTTCGCTTCATTGACACTCATACACCTCCTCAAACACACTCAGCGTTTATACGTACTTGTAATGTCACTTTTTTAAATATTGCATCTGTCTGACTGTCATGTCTTATTGAGCTGCCCCCTACGTAACCGCCCTTCCACTTCACCCACATATATTCCTTTTGTCAGTCTACTATCATTCATCCGAAATTCTAAATTAGTATTTTATTTATAACACTCATATCCATATAAGCAATCTATTGGCAATAGACTAGCAACCTGTCACTTATGTTCTATATGACAACACAACCCCAATATTCATGCTAAAAAGTGACATAGGAGATATTTATTAGTAACTACGAAGTTCTATGCACCTCTCATTTAATTAGATTAAATCGTGATTGTATATACATATGTACAGTCAACGCTAATAGTGCAGTCCCAGTAACTTTTATAAGGTTTACGTTTGTAAGAACAAAAGACAATATTGTACATTTTAAAACTGGCGCCACTATGCATTGTCGTGGCCACTATACGTTCGGGTGCTTAGAAAAGAAAAATATTGTCTTTACAATATTTTATATTTATATTTTTAAACTTGCCTATCCTTTGGGATAGATAATACCAGTGCCTGTATACAGTGATGCAGTTCACTACCTATTACGTTGGGTGCTGTCTATCTAGTAAAACGCGGGCTTCGAGTAGTTCATACCTAACATGAAAAAAATTCAGAGATGGACACTCAAGCCTCGGTATGTATTTTTTCATTTCGAATCACGCAAACGTATAGTGGCCATGACAATGCATAGTGGCGCCAGTTTTAAAATGTAAAATATTGTCTTTTGTTCTTATAAACGTAAACCTTATAAAAAGTTGCTGAGACTGCACTTTCAGCGCTGACTGTATATAGACCTCTTCATACACGTTCGGCGTCTACACTTCTTCCCCGATATTTCTAATCACGTGGACACAAGCTATTAGTGCCCGACACGAAAGCAATTAATATTTGCAACAGCGAAAGGGTCGGGCATAATACCAGTGTTGACTTTTTAATTGGCGAGTTATTAAAATTTATTCAAGATTGAAAATATCGTGTTTTCTTGAGAATTTATAGGGAGTGTTTAGTTAAGTATTTGGTAGATTTTAGCATGAATACATACATACATACACATCACGCCTGATTCCCTTTAGGGGTAGGCAGAGATCCTGGATTCCCATTTGTCCCGATCCTGACAGACCACTTTCGCTTCATTGACATTCATACATCTTCTCATACAGTCTCGGCGGTTATAGGTACTCCTAACGTCACCTTTTTCAATATAGCGTCTATCTGACTGTTATATGTTTTATTAGGCCGGTCCCTACGTAATGAAGATTGGAGTTGTTATGTTATATGGAAAATTGGTGACAGGTTGCTAGCCCATCGCTTAATAGATTCCATTGACCCCTAGTCCCTTAGTCGCCTCCTACGACATGTCAGAAGGAACGGCAGCTAGTTAGCATTCTTTTTACGTCGCAGACTATCACGGGACATATATAAATATATGAGACTTTATCTTTAACATATAATACCATATTTCCTCAATTTTCAAGGCGGCAATTGCGAAGATGGACACCTTAACCTCTGACTACCCCGCAAGGGTTAATGGTCGTGAATGCGTTTGTTTTTGTTTCAAGGCGGTCATTCACACCCATTTATCTTAAAGAGGTGGATAGAACCTGAGGGTATATAATCAATCATAGTAAATGATCGAACGCTTTGAGAATTAGTAAAAGATTCATATATACCAACCAGTACACGAAATATAACATTTACTACTTAGTTTAATTTTTTTTTTACTTTTTTCTTATTTACAAATATAAAATAATTTTTAATAATTAAACAAAATAAAACTAAATATGTACAAATAAAAAAATAAAAACACTTAAATCTAACAAAAAGTAAATATTTACACAGCGCCACTAGTGTACCGAATTTAGCACCCAGAAGCAAAAGCCCCCAGCACACTAGCAGCGTTGCCCCGCTGGATAGCCAATTTTTTTTTGTTATTTTAACTAATTTTAATAAACGAATTTAAGGTTATCTAATTTTTATGTAAATTATTAATGCGTTTTTTTCTTCAAAAGGTAGTTTTATGATCCTTATCTAGAATACAAAGCATTGATTCATTACTAAATCCTTATCCAAATTTTACGACATGCAGGGAAAAACGGCAGCAAGTTAGCATTTTTTTTAGCATGGATATAAAATACTAACAAATTATATTAATTTTTATATAAAAAAAAGAAAGAAATCACCACTAAATGATGCCGTACTAGTCTGATACCTAAATATAATGCTAACTAGCTGCCGTTCTCCCCAGTCGTAGGAACTAGGGGTGAATAGAATCTTTTGGGCGATGGGCAAGCAACCTGTAACTAAAATTCCATATAAATGACATCTAATAATGATAGTTTTACTAAAAACAACCGTAGATCTGTTCCAGGACGATTTGATTTATCGGGTTATTCCAAAAAACCTAGGCGTTTTGCGAAAAATCGGATAGTTAGACAATGGTGATCATATTTTCAATCATACCAACTCTTGTATAATAAATGAACTATTACAAAAGAGATTCGCTGCAGGCATTTCGCCGCCGGCCGCTCCACCGCGGCAAGCTTCGCTCGGCTCGTGCGTTGTTTATTATATACCAACCTAACCAAACCTACTTAGATTTTTGTTGATAGGTATCATAAGGAAGTCCAATTTGCTTTACCAACTAATGATTTTGCAAAAAACCTAACATTTTTCAGTATGATTGAAGAGATGAAGATGATAAGATCACCATTTTCTAATTATCCGTGTTTACGCAAAATGCCTAGGTTTTTTGTAAAATTCCGAAATATTATATCATCCTCCGACATATACCTATAAGTCTGTAAAATGTAACTTGATTTGCATAACGGCTGTCAGAGTGACATAAGCATAGCGAATGCACGATCCGTATTCTTATATAAATTATCTAAAAAATATATTTTATTGTATTATACCCATACGTACCTATATGTACGTATTACAACTGTTAAAACTATTATCTAACGCCACAAAAGACACTTATCAGTCCCCTAATAGTCCCCTGCTAACCCGCTTAACACGCTCAATTAGTTGGGGTTGTTATCGCCTCGCCCATATATCAAAACTCGGTACACTTCTTGTTACTCACAAGATCGCCCGATACTGGGTAATTAATGACGCGAACTAAGCCAGTAATTACCTACGGGTATAAGGAACAAGCCTATGAATTGTTCTGGATATGTATTAATTGTATTATAGTGGTGTAATAGTTTAGTTCTCCGTGCTAGTTGGGATGTAAAAAGAATGCTGACTAGCTGCCGTTCTTCCCGGCATGTTGTAGGAGGCGACTGACACTAAAGGTACGTGTAATCTACTGGGCCATAGGCTAGCAATATGTAGGCTACCAATGTTCCGTTATAACATCGCAACCCCAATATTCATGCTAAACAGTGACCTAGGAGATATTATCGTATCTCAGAGGTTTGGTCCACCTTGAAAGGGATTAAAGCACATTAATGTACGTAATACGTATGTACGTAACAATAATTTTATAGATTATATAATTTACGTACGAGAAAAAACATATCCTTTTGTCATTCTACTATCATTCATCCGCATAACATATCCAAACCTGTGTAGTATTATATTATCTGTGTCCAAACCATGGAAGCTATATATGTGGGAGAAATGGAAGGGCAGTAACCGGTCGGCCCAATAAGACATATGACAGTGATACGCGCCGTGTTGAAAAATTATATGAGTGTCAAAGAAGCGAAAGTGGTTTTTCGGTATCGGAACAAATGGGGATCCGTGAAGGGAATCAGGCGTGATGTGTGTGTATCACTACATAGTATAAAACAACGTCGCTTTCCATGTCCCTATGTCCCTTTGTAATCTTAAATCTTTGAAACTACGCAACGGATTTTGATGCGGTTTTTTAAATAGATAGAGTGATTCAAGAGGAAGATTTATATGTATAACAACATCCGTTAAATAGTGGAGTGGGCTATATATTTTATACCCGTGCGAAGCCGGAGCGGGTCACTAGTGTATGTATAAAACATGAGTTTATATAATAACGAAGTTCAAACCCTTTCAAGTCAAAGATTTAGTGACCACCATCAACTGAGCTTTGTGAAGGTAGTTGGTCACTCGAAACCCACTTTAAACCTGATAATCACTAACCAATCAATGTGGTTGACCGCCGTTAACCATAAAGATACTATATTACTGTATATTTCTACATACATTGACGTCTTTTATCATTTTCATTTATGGAAATATCCATATACATATTTTTAATACATACATTCATATTTTACGCCGCGTCACCCCAACGGGATAGGCAGAGACTATCGATCACCACCTGGAACGGGTGACAAATCTCTCTTGCTTCACTCACATTTATGCATACATATATTCGACATAATATTTCTATGATTATTACTATTATAATCAGAAATATTCGGGCTTTTTATGACAGGATTTTAATTTATTCCACAATATATTCCATTTACATCTAGTCTCTTAATCATCTGTACATGCCGAGAAGAATGGCAGTTAATTAGTATCCTATTTACTTCCCGGATTATAAGAAATAGTATTACGACAGAGGACTAGAGTTTAGCGTAGATTTGAATGAGACAAAGTACTCACAATTTAAAGTTGCAACCTTAAATAACTTGCTCAAATGAAGTGAGGGATTGTAAATGACGGTCACTGGGTGATGCGTTATTTTTTATGTGTAACATAACTTGTATCTTTCTGGCATATATACATATATTCTCGATCGTGTGCATCTGGATTGAGGGCTCATTTTTCAAATATTGAGCAATCGAAAGAAACTCACAGGGCATTTAGTAAAGAATTAGTAAAACCTATAGCATTTATTCTTAAATTTCTTAAACTTGAAACAAAACAGATGTTGTCAATAAACTTGGGCCGGGCTCATTCCAGTTGCATACCGGTAGGGATTTTGATAGTATTAATTTCGGTTATTGAATATTACATAATTCTTTTCGGCGAATTATTGGAGGCCAATGGATTCAATTGGACGATGAGTTAGTAACATGTCACTTATATTACTTTAGAATGCACGTACAACCCCAAAATTAAAGCGAATAGTGATTAAGGAGATATTATGTCTCCGAGGTTCTATTCACCCCAAAAGGTATGATCGAGCATGAGTGTATGCATGAAGATGTAAATCTATATCGTACTTAGTGTATATAGAGTGTATTAGTAATTTTTTTTATTCTTTATTAAGCCATTCACCACTAAGGTTATGTCGGCTGAAGTACAAACACTGATGCCACGGCGTTTGAACTTCTTGTTATTTCATCGCCATGGTTACGCCAACGCCGCCAGCTGCTACAGCTGAAGAAAAACGATCTTGAAGCTCCTATTCTTCTCTTCCTTGTTCCTCGGTTCGCTCTAGTTGAGGATCCAAATATAATCCCAAAGCAAACATATTTAGGCAATTTGGCATCACAATAGACTAAATATTCAGACGAAAATAATTATTTGTATTTTCAACTTTCACTGAGCTGCTGACTTTGATGATGTACCATAGACGACTGTATTAGTAATTTATTTAACCAAATTTTCACGTTCATTTACAATCCCTCTCTCCATCCACTAAACGCAGATAAAGTTCGTCTAATGAGAGTGGGCAGGTGTAAGAGTGCATGCTTGCCAAGTTTTTTCCTAACGAAGTTTTCTGTACCCAGTTAATTATGTCCTATAAGCCTAGAATACTGGGTTAATCTAGGATTTACATATTGTCTAGTTCAGGTACTAAATTATGACAAAAAAGACAAACGCGTTCACGACCCTTGCGGTAGTAATTCTATGTCCACCTCGTACCCACGTATTTACCAGATAGTCAGTACTCAATGTGACAGGTGGTAAGCCATGTCGCCATTTACAAGCACTAACTATTGCCTGTTCCGCGAACAGGTAGGTTTCCTCAAGATGTTTTCCCTCACGATTGCCCTGCCAGGTTTAATGGTCGTGAACACGTATGTATCAATTACCTGTTCCGAAAAATAGGTTTCCTCATTCCTAATTTCCTCACGATGTTTTCTCTCACCGTAGTATATATGTATATATCCGGCGATACGATTCACTTCCTATTACGTTGGGTGCTGCCTATCTAGTGAAACGCGGGCTTCGAATGGACCATACCTAACATACATACACATCACGCCTGATTCCATGTAGAGGGTTAGGCAGAGATCACGGATCCCCTTTTCCCGATCCTGACCAACCACTTTCGCTTCATTGACACTCATACACACCTCATACACACTCGGCGGTTATAGGTACCTCTTACGTCATAGTTTTTTTAACCAAATCTAAAATGCCTTCGAAATTTCATCGGCACTCAAGCCTCTATTAGTCGTCTATGGTTCGACAACAAAGTCAGCAGCTCAGTGAATGTTGAAAATACAAATAATTATATCCGGCTGAATATTTAGTCAATTGTGATGCCCAACTGGCTAAATATGTTCGTTTTGGGATTATATTTGGATCCTCAACTGGAGCGAACCGAAGAACAAGGAAGAGCAGAATTGGAGCGGCTGGCGGCGTTGGCATAACCATGGTGACGGAATAACAAGAAGTGTAAACGCCGTGGCATCAGTGTTTGTACTTGAGCCGACATAACCTTAGTGGTGAATGGCTTATTAAAGGATAACCTATCTCGCTACGATGAAAAAAGGGAGTGTGTATACACAAGTCGTGAATCGTATGTATGTATATGTAGTCCTTTGAAGTCTTTGAGTACAATGCACTAATGTATTCCATCACAATGTAGGGTCCCTAGAGAAACCTAAAAGGGTCTAGGCCTTATTAAATATTTACTTAACTCATCCTTAAACTTCCCTTAATTATAGTTAGGGTGTAGTATTACATACATATATGTAAGTGTGTATGAGAACTTAAAGTTTCGTTGTGAGTATATATTATATATAATAAATAAAAAACATACATATACTTACATTCACGTCCTTTAATCCCTTTCGAGATGGACTGAAACTCGGAGATACAATATCTCCTAGGTCACTTTTTAGCATGAATATTGGGATTGTGATGTCATAATGGAACATTGGTGACAGGTTTCCAGCCTCTCGCATAATAGATAACTTAACACCTAGTCCCGTATACGCCTCCTACGACATGCCGGGAAGAACGGCAGCTAGTTAGCTTTCGTCTCAGGCTAGTACGGGTCATTCTTTGGGTACATTAGTCCTTTTCATTACTATTGGTATATGGACGTGAATATATGTGTCTACTTTAATAATCCACAACTAATGATAGTCTAATAGATTAAATTTACTCTTCAGTCCAAAAAAACAAACGACAAAAGACAAACGCATTCAGAGGTTCAGGTGTCCATCTCCGCAATTGCGAAGGTAGTAATTCTATGGCCACCTCAAACCCACCTGTTGACCAGATAGTCAGTACTTAATGTGACAAGTAGTAAGCCATGTCGCCATTCACGAAACTAACTATTACATGTTCGGTACACGCTGTTTTCCCTCATGTATTCAACGCATTTCGTAAATGTATTCTTCAGTCATTTAGTCACTAATTACGACATACCCTTACAAAAGGCAGCTAGTTCGATTCTTTTAACGTCCCAGATTATCACACGACACGTGAACATAATATATTCCATCAAACTTACTAAGGGGTTACACAAGAATGAATTTCGAAAGGGTTATAATCTCATCAAATATTTACTCGTGTAAGACCCGAAAGTTTTCAATTATAACTATGTAAGACGGTTAGTCTGGCTTAGAAGTCCTTAAGACTGGAAAATAGACCTAGACTTCAAGACCATTTACCCTTTCGGAGTAGTCAGAGGTTCAGGTTTCCATCTCCGCAATTGCGAAGGTAGTAATTCTATGGCCACCTCGAACCCACGTGTTGACCAGATAGTCAGTACTCAATGTGACAGGTGATAAGCCATGTCGCCATTTAAAAGCACTGTTTATTGACTATTCCGAAAAATAGGCAGGTTTCTTTGTGAGGTTTTCAATCATTGAAATCGACAGCAATACGAATGATATAAATTCAAAGATTTTTTATGTATTGACTTATTTATTTTCATAATTTACAAATCACATTTGTATACAATTTCTAAAATGACGTTTTCATTTAAGCCTATTAAATCTACAAGTATTTACAAATGCTTATTTACTATTTACAAGTTTCTTTTACAAATAGTTGTATAACATGTATTTTTTATGTCATTGTTCTTTTTATTGTATTTTTTTATTATAATAATCACAACATTTTATTTAATTTCTTTTGTTACTACATTTAAATTAATTTAATATGTACATAATATATGTAAACGTATAAGTACTTAACTTAAACTAATTTAAAAAATGACAAATCATGTATAATCTGACAGTACACCGTAATATAATATATTTATAGGACGATATTCCGGTAACCATTTACAAATCGTTTATATAAATCCATCAATCTGTAAAATTAATATTATAAAAGTGGCTTAAGTTATTTTGTGTTATTCCCACATTATATACTGATTCAATTAGGTACGCCCACATAATTCCCTTTATTAATAGTATCTAATTCACCTCCTACATACAAAAATTCAACTCAAAAGTCACCTAAGAACCAAAAAAATCCCTAAACACACCAACACAAAATCTCTCCCGTTTCTCTCACCTCGACTAGAGAGGGCACTAGCATGGCATTCCGGGTCGTCACCTCTTAGTTGTAAAAGCGAGTATATCTTCTTAGACTTGTAAATGCACGTACCACTTTGGACGTTAGTTCTCAGTTCTATGTTTGCTTCGTTTTCTTGCAACCATCGTCGAAGCCACGCCCCCAGCCAGGACAGGTCGCATTCACAACGGAATGGATTTCCGGTTAAGATTAGGCCTCCTGTGGAAATTAATTAGGTTTACGTATACTTTAAGACTATTGTCATTTACGGGATAGTCAGAGGTTCAAGTGTCTATATCTACAATCGTCAAAAGTCAGGAATATTATTTCTAGTGGGGTACATAAGAGGTCAATTATATCCGTAATTGGCAAATTTACGAGTAACCATCTCGAATTGACGTGTTAACCAGATAGTCAGTACATAATACATACAATTACATCACGCCTGATTACCTGTAGTGTTGCAGAACTATCGATAGTTTGGCTATCGATAGTTGACCTTGAAAAATAGTCGATACCGCGATATTTCTATCGAAAATATCGACATGCTGCAATACTATCGGTAGTATCGATAGTATCGATATTGGAAATTAGTCGATACTATTGAACTTTGCTGATACTATCGATACAATCGATACTATCGTAGTACAATAGTATCGATACAATCGATCCTATCGATAGTATCGCGTCTAAAAATCGATACTATCGATGATATATCGACGCGTTTCGATAGTATCGATATTTTTACTTTAGTAACTATCAAAATATTTTCAATACTATCGACTGTGAATAAAACTGTAATAGGCTAACACAGGGATACAAGTATAGAGTATGTTTATTTACGTTTATGAAAGTGCTTAAGAACGAACGACGCTATGGACGACAATGAGACACAACTGTTATTTACCGCGGAGCATTATACGGATATTGGTAGTGCATTACAACCGAGTTTTCATTCGGTATATACACCAAAACTTACAGGTAAGTAACTTATATTGTATAAGCATACACACACACGTACACATACATACTTTCGTTTCGTGGTAGATGAATCATGCTTCTATGTTTCAGTGGATAATAGCACACAAACCCGAGAAGCCGATATAACATTTTTGACTGAGTATTAACAATATAATAAGTATATAAAACAACTAAATAATTAATGAGGAATGAACTAAAAGATAGATGAACTATGTATAATAGTTACCTTTTATGAGCAATCAATAGTATCGTAAATTGTTCGACTATTGATAGGGCAGAACTATCGATAGTGTCGATAGTATGGATAGTATTGATCTTTAGCAATAGTATTGCTTATTTTTACCAATCGATAGTATCGATACTATCGATACTATTGATCTTTATCAATACTATTGCTTTATTTTACCAATCGATACTATCGATAGTATCGTCAGGAGTCGATAGTTTCGATAGTCCTATCGATAGTATGACTGAATTTCGAGGTCATGATAGTATCACGATACTATCGATAGACTATTACTATTGCAACAACACTAATTACCTGAAACCCCATCTTTCCCGATCCTCTCAAACCACTTTCGCTACATTGACCCTCATACACATTCGCCTCTTATAGGTACTTCTAACCTCACCCTTTTTCAATATAGCGTCTATCTGACTGTCATATGTCTTATTGGGCCGGCCCCTACGTATGTAAACACATACTTCTCCTTTGTTGTTAGTTTTAACATAGTACATAAAGTCATGTAAACCATATTGCTATAGTCAAACACTAAGTTAATCTATAAACTAAGTCTGAAACTTACTAACTTTAATGACTTGAAAACACAAAGTTACATACGTTAGTATACTTTCACGTCCTTTAATATCTTTTAGGGAGTACAGAAGCTCGGAGTAATAATATGTCCTGCATCACTTTTAGCAATAGATATATACATACATACACATCACGCCTGATTCCCTGTAGAGGCAAGATCACGGATCCCCATTTGTCCCGATCCTGACAGACCACTTTCGCTTCATTGACATTCACACATCTTCTCATACACTCTCGGCGGTTATAGGTATACGTAACGTCACCTTTTTTCAAAATAGCGTCTATCTGACTGTTATATGTCTTATTAGGCCGGCCCTTACGTAACCGCCCTCCCACTTCACTCATATAATATATTCCTTTTGTCAACCTGCTATCATTCATCCGCATAACATGTCCAAACCATCGAAGCATGCTCTTTTCAATCTTAGTCACTACTCACTACATCTTCTTTCAAAACGCAACCTTCCCATATCACACTATTTTTAATTCTATCATTCAATGTCACTCCTAATATGCTTCTCAGTGACCGCATTTCGACGGCATTGATTCTACTTTAATAACTTGATTTCATGCTTCTTTTGCTATACCCAACTTTGAAAATTGGTTACATTGACCATTTACCTTCTCATACATGCTCTTGAATTTTTCAAGAGCATTTATGAGAAGGTAAATGGATGTGAGTGAAGCATGAGAGATTTGTCATGATCGTTCCAGGTGACCTAATAGTCTCTGACTATCTCGTCAGAATGTATATATGTATGTAAGTAAACACTATAGGTTAAGTAAATCTTAACTCTAATTCCAAACACAAAGATTAGCAAAGATAATGTTTGTTCACTTACTTGAGAGCAGTTTTGTCGCTACATGACTCCAACTAGTAAAGTTAGGGTAGAAACTCGCCGGATCTAGACTGCTAAGCTGATTATAGCTCAAGTCTAGACCTAACTGGGGTATATGACCTAGATGCTTCATTAATTCTGCTGGCAATTTGCTTATCGATGTCCTGGTAATCTTGAGAAACAATTCATGGTTTTTCCCAAACGATTCGAAGGCGTTCGTGTGTATCTCTTTCAATTTTCTTCCCCTTATCTCTAGGTATTTTATCGTAGTGCCATCTATGTTTTGCAGTTGCGAATCCAAGGTTTCGTCAGTCCATTCTATGACGAGTTTATTCAGAAATGGTAAGGAAGAGGTTAAGTTTGACAGGTGGAAGGTTCTATGGTTTATGTTTGACCAAGACTGAATAGTAATTGAGCGTAAAGAAACCAAAGTATTGAATGATCCTTCATCAATAAGATTAAGGTAGTTAAGTCCATTTAGATTCAAATACGATAGGTTGGACAACCATTTGAAACTAGTAGATGTTATTTTGACAACTGGATTGAAAGATACGTCTAAAACAGTCAAATTTCTTAAGTGATACCACATTTTCGGTACAATAGATGTCAAACGATTATGACTCATGTCCAAATGTCTTAAATTCACCAATGACTTCACTTCCACTTCTCTAAAGCTGTTTATAAAATTCATTGATAGGTTAAGTTTTACTAATTCTGACAGTGGTAAAAATGGCACTGTCTTCAAATGTGTACTAGCTAAGTTAAGAGATCTTAAGAATGGTAATTTAGAGAATAGTTCCTTAAAATTCGCCTTGATTTTGTTAAAGCTCAAATCTAAATGGCGTAAGTAGTTTAAGTTAGAAAAGGTATTGTCGGATAGGGCAGTTAGTAGGTTATGGTTTAAATGTAAGCTCATTAAGAATTGAGTATTTCTAAACATACTGCCGTCTAGGTATTCTAAATGGTTATGGGAGACATCTAGGTATCGTAATGTGAAACCTATTTGCGACAACGCAGTTCCAGGGAATATTGTAAAGTCATTATGGCTCAAATCTAAATGTTCTATCATAGTGTTTCTAAATATATCTTTGGTTAAAGTTCTTATGCTATTATGATCCAGTTTTAAGTATCTTAGCTTGTTTAATTCACTAAACTGTTCTACGTTTAGAATTGTTATTTTATTATGGGATAAATCTAATATTTGTAGACTGATTAACTGTGAAAAAGATTTTTGTTTCAATTTACTTATGTTATTGTTGTGTAGATTTAAGATTTCTAACTGTAGTGTCGAACCAAAAGCTTCACTTGATATTTTATTGATTTTGTTATGTGATAAGTCTATTTTCCGTACAGTTTTTGCTATAGAATGAAAAAATGTATTTGGCACTTCTTCTATAACATTTTGTGAGCAATCTAGAACAGTTATAGGTACTATATTATCACCTTCAAGAAAGTTAATTCTGTTTTTACTTATATTTAGCGTGAGTATAGAGTTAAAATTTGATACATTTTGCATTACATTTAAAGAAAATTGTGTTAAGCTATTTTCTTGCAATTCTAAAAGATCTAAATTAGATAGATTTCTAAATGCATTCAACTCTATATCTTCAATTAAATTCCCAGCTAAAGATAAGTATTTGAGCTTATCTAAATTCCTAAAACTGTCTCGTTTAATCAATTTTAGTCTATTAAAACTTAAATCTACATTTTTTAAACCCGGCATAAAATCAAACGTTCTTTTCTGTATATCATAGATATAATTATTACTTAATCTTATGTCCGTAACACATAGAGTAGTATTTATAAAAGCATCATCTATTTCAATCGCTATAAGTGTATTAAATTCTAGATTTACATACCTAAGACACTTTATAGACGCTATATCAGATAGCTTGAGTACATGAAAATCGTTATTATCGAACGAAAGATACTCCAAAGATTCCAAACCTAATATATGTTGAAAAGAGTTAATTTCACTGAACAAAGTCGTACTAGACTCCAAAACTTTCAAAGTACGTGTCACGTTAGAAAACGCGAACGGATGGATGTAATATAATTGGTTAAAACTCAAATTCACCTCCCTAAGAGACTTTGTGAAGAAAACTCTCTCAGAAATCTGTGTAATCTTGTTTCCTCTTAAATTGACATTCGTTAGTCCAGTGGACCATTCTGCAAAATCACCCGGCAGTAAATCGGATATCTTATTGTAGCTAAGATCCAAGTATTTGATACTACCTGGTATTAGATTTTTCAATGATACCGGTATCCTTTTCAAGTAATTTCCATTTAACAAAAGAGTTTGAACCCTTGGTGGTACTACACTCAAGTTTGTTAAGAGATTATAAGCTAAGGAAAGATATTGTAACCGCCAACTTTCGGCTATAGTATCAGGTAGGTTTTGAAGTTTATTATGCTCTAAATCTAGGTGTTCTAAACTGTTTTTTAAAGCTAAAAACAGGTCTCGATCGACCGTAGTCAAACGGTTGTAAGAAACGGATATTCTCTCAATTTTATTGTGCAAGTAAAACTTAGGAACGAAACTTAGATCATTAAGATCAAGCACGATATTCTTAACTTGAATGTCTCTGAGTAAACTTAAGCTAGTATCGTTCAATTTATTGTCGCTTAAATCTAACTTATCAATACTTTTTCTCACTGCCAACGGGCTTGGAAACGTAACTTGATTATGACTTATACTTAAGTATTTCAGTCTTGGCAAATTAGGGAACAAATCCACAGGGAAAGAATGAATGAAATTATTTGAAATCTTCAACAAAACTAACGAAGGAGGTAGAACTTCAGCTGTAATACTCCTTAAATGGTTTCCTTCTAAATCCAGTTGCAGTAAATGCTGAAGTGAACTTAAAGAGCGTGGTTTTAAAGTTGAAATTTGATTGTTACTTAGCGATAAGATTGTCAAGGAATCTTCCATGTAATGCCATCGGATCTCTGGCTCTATGGCTGCTATGTGGTTGCTGTAACAAAAATGGCATTTTATACCTACACTACATATTTTATACTTGTATTATACGTAACAATAAATTCTAAGAAATATATAAGAAAAATATATATTTACGACGTTGCTAAAATTTTACTTCAGTCTGAAATTTAGTATCACCACAGATAAATTACAGATATAATATGATACTCTATCACGTATGACCTAGTCAATACTCAATATGACAGGTGGTAAGCCATGTCGCCATTTACAAGCACTAACTATTACCGGTTCAGGGAAAAGGAAGGTTTCCTCACGATGCAGATAATAATATGCACGTATACGTACAGTCAGCGCTAAAAGTGCAGTCCCAGTACCTTTTTATAAGGTTTAAGTTTATAAGAACAAAAGACAATATTTTACATTTTAAAACTATGGATTGTCATGGCCACTATACGTTCGCGTGCTTCGAAATGAAAAATATTAACTTTCGTTCTTATAAACGTAAACCTTATAAAAAGTTGCTGGGACTGTACATAGAAGTTTATTAAACTTCATTAGCATTGGTACATACATCTATAAACCATATACCCACTGATACTAACTCAAGCCCTTACAACTAAGCTAATGATTAATAACTAACGGGACTTATCGCGTATGGTTTTATATAATAAAGTTACCTTTATTAACCCGACGTTTCCGATAAGTCCCGTTAGTTTTTAATCATGAGTGTAAATCGCGAATCTCTTAAAACTATAACTAAGTTAAGCCGCGTTTAAATACATTCCCAAACTTTCCACCCATAGAACCTTATCTTACTTACTTCTGCAGGTTTAGCCAGTTAAGAGCCTTAAGGTCGCGTAGACCTGAGAACGGGATTCTAGTGAATTCGTTGTAACCTAGGTCCAAAGATGCTAGGGTTTGCGACATTGAACTGAGGACAATAAGGTGTCAATTAACATAGATATACTTAATATACGGTGATGTAAAACATTCAATTTTGATCCGTATAAGGATCTTAGAATTACTTATTCAAAGTCGTGAAAGATTTTAATAATTAAAATTACGATATACCAACATCTAATAAATATTTTGGAAGAATTAAATTATACTTAAACTAAGAAATAATAATATAAACCTACTAAAGTGTATAGTTTATGCAAATTATACATACATACACATTTCTTATCCCTAAAAGGAACAGACAGTATTACTCATTTAATTTGGCTTCATTAACTCTGTTAACATTCAGAAATGATTGCAAACTAATTAGATTAGATTAGATTAGATTTTTTATTACACATAACCAATTTATATGACAATTGACAAAGGCTCCAATGTGCATACAGAGAGTGTTATATGATCGTCAAAAATAAACTTATAACTTTATAATAATTATCGTATATAAAAATAGGTATACTTAGTTATTAACATACCATTTTGTATGCTTAATGTCATGGTTCACAACACAATAAAAATTAATGATTAAATAATAATAAATTAACAAAAATAAAGAATAAAATTATATAAAAATAGCAACTTAAATTTGAATAAATAAATTTAAATTGTCAAGTTATTACAATTATAATATAATTATCAAACAGTTATTATTTCAAAAACTCGTCTACACTAAGGCTTAGATTTGAGGTTAGCTTGTCTTGTCAGCCAAAAATACCCTGTAGTACAAATGTTAAAAGAAATTTGATATTCGATAAATATCTTACAAAACCCCAATCTTACTCCTCTTAAAACAAGAAAAACAGCCATTTACATTCAATTAAAGTTCCAAACCAGCTCAGGTTAAGAAAATAACAAATACCAGTCTCGTCTACCTTAAAAGGCTATTCCGGTTCAATGAATATTCTTTGCAGCCATTCTCTAACATAGCTTTGTAACGAATATCTTTCTGTACACAAACATTTAATACTATTAACCCTTGAGAAAGTAGTAATTCTATGGCCACCTCAAACCCACGAGTTGACCAGATAGTCAGTACTCAATATGACAGGTGGTAAGCCATGTCGCCATTTACAAGCACTAACTATTACCTGTTCGGGAAACATGTAGGTTTCCTCACAATTTTTTCCCTCACATATCGTAAATGTATTTTTATTACGAAATCATTAAACTTCATTCCCATTGGTACACTTTCAGACGGGATTTTAACCAGGAAGTTTTGACAGTTACGTTGTTATAGACAGTCAACGCTAAAAGTGCAGTCCCAGTAAGTTTTTCTAAAGTTTACGTTTATAAGAACAAAAGACAATATTTTACATTTCGAAGCACGCGAACGTATAGTGGCCATGACAATGCATAGTGGCGCCAGTTTTAAAATGTTAAATATTGTCTTTTGTTCTTATAAACTTAAACCTTATAAAAAGTTACTGGGATTTTAGCGTTGATTGTACGTATAGGTGCATATTTGTTTGTATATTTGTATATCAATCCGACGTAGCTCAGTTGTTTGGGGCTTGGCTCTGTATCAGTGGGTACAGCCACTGATACAGAGCCAAGCCCCAAACAACTGAGCTACGTCGTATTTCTTAGTTTAAAGTACTAGTCGTAGCTTAGATTTACCTCAAGGCTCTGGGTTCGATGTAATGCAGTTGGTTCCCCACTAATACGAGGGTTTGCAGTTGCAACCCATCTAATGCACTTTCAGGGATGATTTGCAGATAGGACATGCTTATGTCCAGATGACGGATCTCTAAGGACGGCCATTCTGTAACAAAAGGGTGTTTAATAATTGACATAGTACAAGCTAAGAAACAAACACTTTCACAACCTTAAACCCTTTCAGGCTAGTCAGAAGTTTGTGTTACATTCTCGTTTCGTTGTTCGTACATACATATACATTTACGATAATTTAATGCACATCAAAAATACTGAAATGTACATAAAAATATGTATAGCTAAACGTACACCAAAGGTTATGTTTGGGTTGGGACTGTATTATTTTGGTGTACAATTCAGTATTTTAGGAGTGCATTTTCGTGTTATCCGATGTTTTTTTAAACATATATACATACGCATCACGCCTTATTCCCTGTAGAGGGTTAGGCAGAGATCACGGATCCCCATTTGTCCCACTGACAGACCACTTTCGCCTCATTGACATTCATACATCTTCTCATACACTCTCGCCGGTTATAAGTACTCCTAACGTCAATTTCAATATAGCGTCTATCTGACTGTTATATGTCTTTGAACACTATCCTTAAAAAAGGGCGGTTACGTAGGGGCCGGCCTAATAAGACATACAACAGTCAGATAGACGCTATATTGAAAAAAGGTGACGTTCGATGTACCTATAACCGTAATGTATGAGAAGATGTATGAATGTCAATGAGGCGAAAGAGGTCTGTCAGTGGGATAAATAGAGATCCGTGTTCTCTGCCTACCCCTCTACAGGGAATCAGGCGTGATGTATATGTATGTATGTAAAAAAGGAAGTCTGCATACACAAGTCGTGAAGCGTATGTTACTATAAGTCAATTCGCGTTAAGTAAATAGTGACGTCATGATAATCAGAGGTCAAACTGACCAATGAGACGCGAGTAAATGAGAAAAGAAGTCACATTGACCAATAACAGACAACCCCTATAAAATCTCATTGGTTAAATCGTGGGGACTGATTGACGTCACTATTTTCTTAAAGCGAATATACTACCTCAGTCGTCTATGGTGCGTCAACAAAGTCAGCAGTTCAGTGAAAGTTGAAAATACAAATAATTATTTTCGGCTGAATATTTAGTCAATTGTGATGCCAAACTGGCTAAACATGTTCGCTTTGGGATAAGATTTGCATCCTCAACTGGAACGAACCGAAGAACAAGGAAGAGAGCAAGGAATTGGGGCATCGATTTCGTTTTTCTTCGGTTGTAGCGGCTGGCGGCGTTGGTGTAACCATGGCGATGAAATAACAAGAAGTTCAAACGCCGTGGCATCAGTGTTTGTACTTCAGCCGACATAACCTTAGTGGCTTAATAAAGAATAAAAAAAAATATACTACCTACTATAGGGTTACCCTCACCTGGAAACCGATGTAGTGGTACTCCGGTGCAGGACATATGGTGCTGGTGGCAGGCGCAGAGAGGGCTGCCCAGCGGCTGCGGGGCCAAGCCTTGGAGGCTTAACAGCACCAGCCACCAGGGGAGTGGCATTCCTGGGTTCGTGACGGAAGGGTTAGTACATACATACATACACATCACGCCTGATTCCCTGTAGAGGGGTAGGCAGAGATCACGGATCCCCATTTGTCCCGTACCTGACAGACCACTTTCGCTTCATTGACATTCTCATACACTCTCGGCGGTTATAGGTACTCCTAACGTCACCCTTTTTCAATATAGCGTCTATCTGACTGTTATATGTCTTATTACGCCGGTTAAAGGATTAGTAGTTATTGGTATACGGTAAATAATGAGACTCGTTGAAGCTTTTATAATAATAATTGGACATTATTACACCAATTGAACTAGCCCCTTGGTAAGTTCATTTAAGACTTACCAGGGGGCTAGTCAACGTATATTTAAGAAATATATACATATTATATATAGATAAATACATATATAGTATATATAATCAACGACCAGACTGGAAAGCAGTAGAAAAGCGTAGTTTTTAACTCTGCCTCCACCGGGAATCGAACCCAGGACCTCACGATTAGCGGTTCGGCGCCTAACCGATCGCGCCACGATGGTCGTCAAATTATGGTATAAAATATTATTTATTTGTCTTGTGTGACAGTGTACAGAATAGTGTGATTCGTAAACGTTGTGGTATGAAAGAAAATGTAGTGACAAAAATAGAAAAAGGAATGTTAAGGTGGTCTGGGCACATGGAGCGGATGGATGAAAGGAGGGTTCTGAATGGAATTTATAGAACTGAAGTGCAAGGTAGAGTTGGACGGGATAGGCGAAGAACTTATACAGATCAAATTGGAGACATTCTTCTCAAGGCGGGTGTACGTAGTGAAGAACAGAAGAGCATGTATGAGAAGGTTAATAAATGTGAGTGAAGCAAGACAAATTTATCAGTATCGTTCCAGGTGGCGATCGATAGTCTCTGCCTATCCCCTAAGGGACATAGAATTAGGGATATAAAGGAATATATGTGTGTGTGTTTAGTATATAAGTAGTCCTAGGTAAGTCAGTTAATATTGTTTATTTTATTTTTATCATTCCTGTAGTACTGACTAAGTTCGTTAGATTTTTCTAGAGTATTTTACATTAATTATTAAAATGTGTAATTGTTTATTTATGTGCTATTTTTAATATCAAATGAACGCCAATAATCATATCATACTATTCGTAAAAAGCTCTTAAACATACGAATTCCCATTACAAAATAAAACCAAAGCCAAAATTTTTGGAAAATAATGAAATGCACATTGCACATCAAAAATACTGAAAATATAGCTAATCGCACAGCAAAGGTTAGGTTTGAGTTGGGCCTGTATTATTTTGGTGTACAATCCATCCATCAGTCGTGTACGGTTCGTCAACAAAGTCAGCAGCTCAGTGAAAGTTGAAAATTCATTTTTTTATTTTTGGCTGAATATTTAGTCAATTGTGATGTCAAACTGGCTAAATATGTTTGCTTTGGAATTATATTTGGATCCTCAACTGGAACGAACCGAAAAACAAGGAAGAGCAGAATTGTAGTTTCGACTTTGTTTTTCTTCGGTTGTAGCGGCTGGTGGCGTTGGCATAACAATGGCGACGCAATAACAAGAAGTAAAACGCCGTAGCATCAGTGTTTGTACTTGAGCCGATATAACCTTAATGATAAATGGCTTATAAAAGAATTAAAAAAACCATCTATATTGGTGTGCACTTTCGAACTATTAGATAGTCCTTTAAATACTTCCCAATGTTATTATTCAATATAAGTACTGTTTCATTGAAAGTCGAAACATATAGCCTGCTTACAAAACATGCTTACGAAATTAAAGCCACGCTTACACAAGGTACGTTTAGAGGCAACCAGACATTTATTCCCGTAAAACGAGACGGATACACGACCCCTTTTGTCCCTGCAAATCTAGATTAATCTACGAAACACTCTACACATACACACGCTCACTATACATCTTTATACCCTTTTGATGTTTATTTATTATGTCCATATAATATTACTATCGTGTTTGGGCGTAAAATGAATGCTAACTAGCTGTCGTTCTTCCCGGCATGCCGTAGGAGGCGACTAAAGGACTAGGGGTATATGTTATCAATTGGGCGATGGGCTAGCAATCTGTCATGAATGTTCCATATAACATCGCAACCCCATCGGATGAATTGTATAATTACTAAAAAATTACCTAGGAGATATTATAATGTCTCCGAGATTCTGTCTATTACCAAAAAGGATTAATTTACACACATACATTAATATTACACCAGTTTCCTTGTAGCGGGGTAGGCACAGATCACGAATCCGCATCTTTCACGCTGACAAACCACTTACGCTTCATTGGAACTCATACACACTCGGCAGTTATAAGTACTCATAAGGTCTCCCTTTTTCAATATGGCGTCTATCTAATTTACATGCAATCCATATAATTGTAATAATTGAAATTCCGAATTAGTACAGTTTAATTAAATACATATACATTCACGTCCTTTAACCCCTTTCGGGGTGGACAGAACCTCGGAGACATGATCTCCTAGGTCACTTTTTAGCATGAATATTGGGGTTGTAATATCATATGGCACTTTGGTGACAAGTAGTCTATCGCCCATTTAACCCTAGTCCCTTAGTCGCCTCCTACGACATGTCGGGAAGAACGGCAGCTAGTTAGCATTCTTTTTACGTCCCAGACTAGCACAGGACAGTGTTAATTAAATGTAATTTCATACGTACATAACATCGTAAAAAGGGCGTAAAAAGATCCTTAATATCCAATGCGTATCTTTGAGGCAATTAAACGAAATTTACGAACATAATCGCCACCCAAAAGGCTTCAATAAGGCAGCTTAATATTAATTAATCAGTTATTTATAGGTAGGTGTAAAAAGCTAATTAATTTTTATACATACATACATAGGAAGAGATCACGGATCCCCATTTGTCCCGATCCTGACAGATTACTTTCGCTTCATTGACACTTATAAACACTCGGCGGTAATAAGTACTTCGAACGTCACGCTTTTTCAATATACCTTCTATCTGACTGTCATATGTCCTATTGGGCCGGCCCCTACGTAACCGCCCTTCCACTTCACTCATATATATTCCTTTTGTGAATCTGCTATCATTCATCCGCATAACATGTCCAAACCGTCGAAGCATGCCCTTTTCAATCTTAGCCACTACATCTTCTTTCAAATCGCAATCTTCCCTTATCACACTATTTGTAATTCTATCATTCAGTATCACTTCTAACATTAATTTTTATATATGTTGTTATTACATAGTACTTACTTCGCATGCTACGAAGAATTCTTTTAACATTTTATTTACATTTAGAGATATTATAGTATATACGAAAATAATATATCGTAGAACTTAAACAGATTAAAATGGACACATTATTCTCAAGGCGGGTGTACGTAGTAAAGAACAGAAGAGCATGTATGAGAAGGTTAATGGGTGTAAGTGAAGCAAAAGAGATTTGTCACCCGTTCCAGGTGGCCTAATAGTCTCTGCCTATCCCGTTGGGGACGTAGAGGCGAATAAATATATAGAATATAGTAAAGAGTTTTTTAAGGTTTAACTATTTATGTTCATTACATTCATATACATTCACGTCCTTAAATCTTGTCTGGAGTGACAGAACTTTGGCGATATACTGACTGCTTTTAACATTTGCAGTGCCAGGTTGCTAGTCTATCGTCGAATATATTTCGGTAAGCACTAGTCCCTTAGTCGTCTCCTACGACATGCCGGGAAGAACGACAGCTAGTTATTAGCTAGTTCCGCAAAGGATTTAAAAATAAAAAAAACTCATAAATCGATAGAAAATAAATAATAAAAATTTTACTTACTTTTATTCACACCGTAATCATGTTAGCACTATAAATGAACTATTTTTTCTAAGCATTATTAAATCACTAACACAAATATTCATTTAACTTTTGATCAAAATGTGCAATCAGTTCATTTTATTTTAATTCTTCAACATATCATTATATTTTAAGTACTTGAATAAGTATAATTCAATTTATTATTCACTAAAATGAAATAATGTTATATAAATGAATCACTACATTATTACACTGATGCTTGCATCATTAGTATCATAAAACATAAAACATTTCAACAAAAAATTAAATATGTATCTAACACTTCAAAAATCTTCTTTACGTATGTATATTTAAATATCAACAAATATTTTAACTCAAAATTTAATCCACCACTTATTTTAAATCACTTATAATTCATAATTTAATGTAAGCACTCAATATTACAAGTAAACACCGAACGTATATGAAAATTAACATCGATGTTATTTTCTCTCTAACCAGACACAACCATTCACTTCGACTGCTCGAAGCACACTGCTTAGATTGTATTATGAAACAGTTTGTTACCCCCACTCTTATACGCACTGTGGTTCAATTCATGAAATACGTAGACAAAATTTTACGTAGGTTTTATTCCTAAATAATTTTTTTTATACAAATTTATTATGAGACTGTAGCCAAGTGGGTAGGTTTTCTGACTTTTTATTGGAAGTCCTAGATTCGAATTCCGGCTCTGGCATGTACCAATGAATGGAATTTTAAAATGTTATGTGAAGGGCACTCAACCCTCTGATTTTCCACCAAAAATAAACTAAGGGAAGTGTGTATATACAAGTCTTGAAGAGTATGTATGTATGTTATATTATAAATTTACGTCCTTTCACGTTAATTATGACTTCGGAGATATACTATATATCTCTTTAATCACTATTATATGTATGATTTAGCACATTGTCGACAAGAATCTAGCATAGAGTGCCTGTACTGATATACTATTATATAGAGTTATGCTAATCTGGTACATAAATAGAATGCTACCTAGGTACTTTTTATCCCATTATTTCTTGTAGATACTAAGGGACTAGTGGTGACTAGGGATCGGTAACACAACAGGACCCTTACTCCACTAATGTATTTGAGCCACAATATTACTTCGGTAGGGATAGAGTAATACTTCAGTGGCCGTAATTTGACACTTTTGGCACTCCACTAACAAATTTAGGCCACTGAAGCGCTATCGAACTACATCTGAAGTACTTCTGCGTCTGTAGTACAAAAAAGCTACTCCACTAATCAAACGTCCGTCAATGTCAGTTCAATAGCCTTATATTTGGTACTCCACTATTGACATTTCTGTACTTTGACTTGCTACTGAAGCACCACTGAAGCGCCGCTGACTCTGACGGGATGCAGTAGCGACGCAGTTGTGTGGCTGTCAAAGTTAATTAGTGGAGTAAGGGCCCAGGGCACTTGAGCCATTGGTGTCTGTTGATTTAGAATAAACTTGAGGAACAAGTTACTGAAAGGTTGCTAGCCTATCGTTCAGTGCTTTCCCTTGATCTTATATCCCTTATTCGCTTTTAACAAAATGACATGTATGTAATCGGAGAAATCAAACAAAGCAATAAAATAAAACATTATTTATTAGTTTCTTAAACATAGAATTTCATCACAACAATTTTTGTACTTAACACTTAATAAACAAAATAAAATTGTGTGGTTTTATGAAACCATGGTAAAAGCGAACCTTTTTCCATATTGTAGACATTAAACTAATTACTAATGCTGTAGCATTAAAGATGTTTAATATGCAACGCTAACAGCGCCACCAAACGGGAGTATTGGTACTAACACTACACATGACGTCACGACCGTCAAGCGACATGCTATACAGACGAAAAAGTTTGAGACGATATAGTAAAAGTTTCACTTTAAATGTATATAATAATAGGTTTCTTAACTTGCATTATGACCATAATCCCTTTCGGGGTATTCAGAGGTTAAGTGACCACCATCAACTGAGCTTTGATGCTCTTAGGTCACTGAAAAACCAATTTTTACCTGATAATCAGTTTCTAACGTGACAGGTGGTAAACCATGCCGCCGTATAGATACTGACTTTTATCTATTTCAAGAATAATATATACAAATACACTTATTATATGTCTATCGCTGTTGTAAACTGAAGTGGCAGTGGGCCGGCCACGTCTGTCGTAGAACCGACGACCGCTGGAGTAAAGCGGTTCTCGAGTGGAGGCCGCGTCTCGGCAAACGTAGTGTAGGACGCCCCCCTGCCAGGTGGACTGATGACCTCAAGGTTGCTGGTAGTGGCTGGATGAGGGCCACGAAAGATCGTCTTTTGTGGCGTACCCTTGGGGAGGCCTACGTCCAGCAGTGGACTAGTACAGGCTGATTGATTGACTTATTATATAATGTAATATATTTTTTGTATTCATATTAAACATATGATCTAAACATCACGTATACAATCCATACATGATTGAACGTTAGCATAATATCGTTAACATGGTTATGGAGATCAATAACCTTAATTATACCTCTTAATCTCTTCTTACATACATATATTCACGCTTCTACGTCCCAAAGAGAATAGGCAGAGACTATTAGGCCACCTGGAACGGTGACAAATCTCTCTTGCTTCACTCACACCCATTAACCTTCTCATACATGCTCTTCTGTTCTTCACGCTGCCTTAAGATGAATGTTCTTACATGCTAAGAGAAAGCTGGTTATAGTATATAAGTCCCCAAATAAGACGAGATGTATGAGTATCTTTTACTATACTAATAACACTTTTTTTACTTAGACTAATTAGATAAGTAAAGTATTTATCTATATAAGCACATAAAAAACGTACTTTACATACATATGCCAAAATGTATTATTTATACTTAGATTACTTAAGCTCTTTTAAGGTTGATAGAATCACGGCGATCTATATAATTATTATTTTTACTGATATCATATTTATTGTGTTCAGTTTACACCAAAATACTTGTGACTTATATTTGTTAACTACGTACATATACATTCACGCCCTTTAATCCCTTTCAAGATAGACAAAACTACAGAGACATGAAAAATTATCCTTGGTCACTTATTAGCATGAATAGTGTATGGTGAAATATAAAACATTGGTGACAGGTTGCTAGTTCAATAGCTTCCATTGACCCCCAATCCTTTAGTCGCCTCCATCGACATGCCGGGAAGAACGGCAGCTAGTTAGTTCTTTTTACGTCCCAGACTAGCATTCCTACATTCATACGCTTCACGACTTGTGTAAACATACTTCCTTTTTATTGTTGCGGGGTAATCAGAGGCTTGAATGCCCATCTCCGAAATTTCTAAGCCATGTTAGGTATGGGTCATTCGAAGCCCGCGTGTCACTAGATAGACAGCACCCAACGTGATGGGTAGTGAACCGCATCGCTGTATATAGGCACTGACTATAACGTATCCTGAGGGACAGGCAGGTTTCCTCACGATGTTTTCCCTCACCGTTAGCGACTGTAAATTACAAATTTAAATATGTTTTTCATTTACGTACGTTAACTAGTGCCAAGTAAAAACACAATGGCATAAAAGTAAGTATACTGAACAGGTTAATAAGTGTCCTAGGGTTAACGGAGCACCAATTTTGAGGAATTCTTTAAACGTGAATTTGTAGTTGTGTTGTTCGGCTATTCCCGCTGTGATCACGTTTGCACTGGCACCCACTAAAGTTCCGTTACCTGTGGTAAGAATAAATAAATAAATAAAGATATAGAAGGACAAAAACAACAAAAAAACAAACACGTTCACGACAATTAAACCTTGTGGGGTAGTCAGAGATTCAGGTTTCCATCTCCGCTATTGCGCAAGTAGTATAACTATGGCCACGTCGAACCCACGTTCGGGGAATAGGTAGGTTTCCTCACGATGTTTTCCCTCACCGTAGTATTCGATGCATTTCGGAAATGTATTTTTATTACGAAAAAGTACATAGAAATTCATCAAACTTCATATCCATTGGTACATGCTCAAGCGGGATTTGAACTCTCGTATGTGATACAGAGTAAAGTAAATAACATAAAAACTAAGCTACGATTTGACGTAGCTCAGAATCCAACGTATAGAAGGACTATTACACCAATTGAACTAGCCCCTTGGTAAATACAAGTCTTGTTAAGGGTACTAGTCAAACGTACGAGTATGTTATATATTTAACTAATTACGTATTTAACTATACACACCTCCCATACAAGCTCCGAAGGACAAAGCCCATATCAAAGGTTCTATGGGTAAATCCAAATTGGGGTTGGTTCCCAAGGAAGTGACTACCCTCACCATCATTGAGGTCAAGGGGATGTTATCTACGAAGGCCGAACATACGCCGGAAATCTGAAATAAAGAAAACATTTCTTTTTCTTTATAAAGCCATTTACCACTCAGGTTATGTCGGCTGAAGTACAAACACTGATGCCACGGCGTTTGAACTTGTTATTCAGTCGCCACGGTTACACCAACGCCGCCAGCCGCTACAACCGAAGAAAAACGAAATCGAAGCTCCAATTTTTCTCTTCCTTGTTCTTCGGTTCGTTCCAGTTGAGGATCCAAATCCTATCCCAAGGCGAACATATTTAGCCAATTTGGCATCACAATTGACTAAACATTCAGCCGAAAATAATTATTTGTGTTTTCAACTTTCACTGAGCTGCTGACTTTGTTGATGAACCATAGACGACTGAATACAAACGATGCATTGAAAAGGTGCTGCCTCAGTATACGATGCTAGGCTGCATCACTGGTCCTCCGGCAGCACCCGATTTGGAAACTGTCACAAGCTATAAATAATAAACTGGGTAGTCTGCCCGTGGCCGTAGCTGCTGCAATGTAGCCGAAACGTCGGGTTAATAAAGGTAACTTTATTATATAAAAACTTACGCGATAAGTCCCGTTAGTTATTATTAATACACGAATTAATATACTTATAATGAAACATCATAGCAATTACAGATATAACATAATTTTACGCACAATTCATAACTACATATAATTCGTAATCATATCCCGTACGGAACATATACGGGAACACTGCATAGACATGAAACATATATACATATACATTCACGTCCTTCAATCCCTTTCGGGGTGGACAGAAATCAAGTGACATTCAATAATCTCAGTCAGTATTGAAAATTAATTATTCAGTATTTTGAATTGTAATCGATTGTTTGCTGCTAAAAATTTTATAATAATAATGTATGGACGTTTTTACACCAATTGAACTAGCCCCTTAATAAGTACATTTAAGACTTGTGTTAAGGGTACTAGTCAACGCATATTTAACAAATAGGTATTTATTATATAGCATATATAATCAACGACCAGACTGGGAAGCAGTAGAAAAGTATAGTTCTTAACTCTACCTCCGCCGAGAATCGAACCCGGAATCTCACGATTAGCGTCAAGGCGGCTAACCGATCGCGCTACGAAAGTCTTAAATAATTGACTCCTACTCCTTAATAGCTTCCTATGACATGCCGGGAAGAACGGCAGCTAGTTAGCATTATTGAATCCCAGACTAGCACAGATTGTAGTGTATCTACTCACCCATAATATCATGAGAAGGGCTACAGTGAGTTGGTGTTCTTTCTTTACTTGCAGAATCAATTCTTCAGTTAAATCGCCAATCCATTGAATAAGACCTAGTTTTGTTATTGCCTAGAACATAAAGTAACATAAAATAAGAAACATATATCTTAATTCACTACTCATATACGATAAGAAACAAAAAAAAACTCTACAGTCAGTTGTTCAGGTGTTCATCACCGTAATTGCGAAGGTAGTGATTCTATGGCCACCTCGAACCCACGTGTTGACTAGTCAGTACGCAATGTGACAGGTGGTAAGCCATGTCGCCATTTACAAGCAGACACGTTTAACTTTTCTAAGGAACAGGTGGGTTTCCTCGCCGTGGTATTCGATGCATTTCGCAAATGTATTTTATATATAATATTAATTATATTGGTATATGCTTCGGAATTTGAACCTTCTATCCACTAAAACAGATTTAATCCGCCAACGACTCAGATACACCGAAATATTAATCTTGTCGTATACATAAGAAACAAATAAACTTTATTCATTAAACATTTATAAAAATGCCAAACAACCATTCAAGTCATAGTTTTAAGAGATTCGCGATTTATACTCATGATCATGGGAAGCCACAAGATACTGTGAGTGTAGAGATCGCGCCACATAAGTTGGCAGACGGAAAAACTTGGAACTAAATTTGACGTTTCCGCCATTGCATGTTATTTTGTATGAAAGGTAAATTCAGTAATACCAGCGTTGTGTTTTTTGTTCACTTTCTTTGTAATTTTTATGTTTGTTAAGGGTGATTATAATAAATTTATATCCGGAGTTTCTTGTTAGTTCTTCTCCAAGCTAGGGTCTCCACTGAACTAACCTCGGTAAAAATTATGTAAAGACAATGCTCAGTGCCATGTTTAAAATAGTTTTTTTTAATTTATACTTAGATCATAAGATAACTTTCAAAGAGAGCTTGTGATAGGGCCTGTTTTGAATAAAAATATTTCGACTTTTGACTTTGATATATTAATTTGTTTTATTTGAGTTTATAGCTCTGCAACCAAAGACCGTTACAAATGAAACCTACAGCCGTGGCCAAAAGTATTAGGCACCCCTGCAAAACTCTTATATTTTCAAAACTCGTGCAAAGTGGCGCAAAGGTTTTTTTTTTGAAGCATTGTAGGTGTTATTAGGGCTTGCTTAAACCAATAAATAAGCTTATTTTGTTTGTCAAAAGGCCACATGCGATCAAAAACGAAAAAAGTCGTTTTTTTTGAGTAGCACTTCAAGCTGTTAAAAATGTCCAAACATATTTATATTATTGGCGTTGGTATCAGGAAGCATTGTATTGTGAATTATAATAGTGTTTAATGTGAAAAATGTCTAAAACCAGTTATTTATTCTAAAAATATATATTCAAATCTAACTTCTCCACGAGCAAGGTATGTCGCAGGTGGAAACAGCCAAAGTGGTCCAATGTTCTCGTTATGTGGTCCAAACTGCCCTTGAACGGTTCGAGGAGACCGGATTTCATTAAATTATTAATATAAAACCAAAATCTGTTTCATTTATCACTTTAAACTACCCCATTGGCGTTTTTGTTAGGGTGCCTAATATTTTGGCCAGGGCTGTATAATGTATCGAGCCGTATGGCACAGTGAGTGCTAGTTTTGGCGTGTTTACTGGCAACACTGAATTACGCGACTGTGGCGACGCCTCCATCTGCCAACTTATGTGGCGCCATCTCTAGTGTGTAGGTCGCGTGTTATTAACAAAAACGTAGCAGTGAGGGTAGTCGGAGAAGAATCTGACAGGGCGCTGCGTTGGAGGCGAAGAAATATGCATCGTCAGTCTGCCCGTGACCATGGCTGCTGCAACGTAGCCGAAACGTCGGGTTAATAAAGGTAACTTTATTATATAAAAACATACGCGATAAGTCCCGTAAGTTATTAATCATAACCATTCAAGTCAATACTGACTTTATTTTCACATATGGTTACCATCCCCTCACCTCCATAAACACGAAGAGCGCCGCGAAGAACAGAAGAGTGGACCACTCAATCCTGCTGAGCAGCGGCTGCAGGTCCTCGCGGTCTACCAGCACCAGGAGCATGATGGTGCCCAGCAAGGCTGACCAGCCCAGGGAGAGCGTCTCTGTGGGGTAGATAGAGTAATAGGTTAAAGGATAAAGCCTAACTGGAAGATACTGATTTATTTTAAGAATAATTTTTATGTTAATGACATATTTTTATGAAAAATGTTTTTTTTTTGACGTTCAATAAGTGGTATCAATATCCTTATGTTGAATAAAAGATTTTCATTTCATTTCATAGTAAAAATAAAAAAAAACCTTTTATTCACACTAAACGCAGAAATACACAAATACAGAAAAGAATTTATTATATAATAATAACATTTATGGAACCAAGCATATAGTAAACCTAGTAGTATAGGTAGTGTGATTTGTGATCGTTGTAGTATGAAAGAAGATGTAGTGACGAAATTAGAGAAAAGTATGTTAAGGTGGTTTGGGTATATGGAGCGGATGGATGAAAGGAGGGTTATGAAAGGCATCTATAAAGCCAAAGTGGAAGGTAGAGTTGGACGGGGTAGGCCGCGTAGAACTTGTAAATCAAATTGACATGACACTTGTATGTAGTGAAGAACAGAAGAGCATGTATGAGAAGGTTAATGGGTGTGACTAAAGCAAGCGAGATTTGTCAAGATCGTTCCAAGTGGCGATCGATAGTCTCTGCCTATCCTCTTAGGGACGTAGAGACGTATATCTGTATATACATTATATTATGTATTTATGTATATAGTATAAGCCACTTACGCATTTGAGGCAGCGAATGCAGGAAGAACACAACTATGATGAAAGTCATCGCTACCATAGTCTTAATGAACAGAGATTTGTTGCGTATTTTGTACTGAAAAGAGAAATAAAACAAATTACTTATTAATTCTAATAACTATTAAAGTATAAGCCACTCAAAGCCCGCGTTTCACTAGATAGACAGCACCTAACGTGATAGGTAATGAATCGCATCGCCTTATCAATCAATCAGCCTATGTCAGTCCACTGCTGGACGTAGGCCTCCCCAAGAGTACGCCACAAAACACGATCACTCGTGGCCCTCAGCCAACCTCTACCTGCAACCTTTTTCAGGTCATCGGTCCATCTAACCTTATATGCCATCGAAATTTCGAGCCTCGGCACTAAAAAGATTACACAAGTCGTGAAGCGTATATAATGTTCACCCATTATGGGAGAATCAGGCTTAAATGGAATAACAGTTCAGGTTTTACAGAAAAGTAAGAGAATACATACACATTGGCTACGCAAACCTTTCAATTCCTGGCAACACTTTCATTACCTCGCCCTTCCTTCCTTTTTTATTCGTCGAGACAATTCATATAGTATCGTATCGTATCGGCGCTGCATGGAAGCAGCGCATTCGCAATAAAAATTTAATAAATTAATCCAGCTATCGAGCTCGTGAACTATCGCTACAAAATCGTGTGCAAGTGATGTGAAAACCTAACAGCATTAGAAGAAATCCTGGTATATCTATTCCCGACCCAATCTCCGTGAAAAGTGAGTGTTTCCCATTCGCCCTCTGGCAATTAATACCAACAACGACCTTTCGTCGTTGTATTTTCGCCCCATATTTTTGGTCCTTCGAGCCGGATTTGTAGTTGGTCCTTATATTTATGTATTTATTGTATTGATTTATTGATATCGTTCAATATTTCCATATATTTTATTCGTATTTGTCGAGTTGGCACCGTCATTCGGACGCGTTGTTACCTACCCACATTTTTCGAATTGTCGTTTTTACTTGTCTCGTCGTTGGGTTTGATCGCTTTCACACGTACTAATTATATATAAGTATATAATTTTCGTTGCTTTTTCGTTTCTATAAAATACCTATACATATTTCGTTGGTTTGGTGGAACTTTGGTGGGTGTATCGGGACCATGGCCGAGGCTAAGTATAAATGCGCGGCTGCCAAAGTTAACATGTACTTTGAGCATGTACAAAGGATTCATGATCAGGCAAAATCGATGCCATTAGATACTTCGATCGATAGTAGAAAAGTAGAAAAGTTCCTTTGTACATCTCAGTCTATTGTTGAATTAAATGATAAATTTTCTAAGGCCGTCGAGGATATGAACATTTTATTTATGTCGTATGATCCTAAGCGGGAACCAGATTTCTCGACAATTAGTGCATTCGAGGATCTGTATTCGTATATTATTCGTGTCCGCGATAGATTTGTTATTAAGGCGGAGTCATCGGCATCAGTTGCCGCGGTACAAGTATCGAAGATAAAATTGCCATCTATTCAGCTGCCTAGTTTTAGTGGGGATGTGGATAATTGGCCTATTTTTTATGAATCTTTTAACTCGAACGTTCACCTTAATGTATCTTTGTCATCGGCACGGAAGGTGCAATATTTAATTGGCTGCTTAAAAGGTACTGCTTTAAAATTGATAGCTGGGTATGTACCTTCTGGTGACAATTACGCGTCCATTTGGGAAACTATTGTCAATAAATACCAAGATAAAAGGTCCTTGGGGACACATTACATGAATAATATATTTAATTATAGGCAGATAAACGGTTCGGTTAATTCACTTAACAATTTTTTAGAAAACTTTCATACATCGGTTTCAGCTTTGAATTTATTAAAAATTGATAATTTACAAGATTTCATGTTGTTGAATCTTGCCTTGAAGAAGTTAGATTCTAGTACTCTTCATTTGTATGAAATGTCGGTTCGGGATATAGATATACCTACTTATGGTGATTTGATAAAGTTCTTAAATTCCCACGCTAAGGCGCTCGAGCGCGCTTCCACTAGTTTTCAGAGGGGAGCCGCGGGAACTTCGTCTAAGTCGCAAAATAATAATAATTATAGTACAGTCCACAAACATTCCTTTTTTAATAAAGAAAACATAAATAATAATTTTAATAAATGTCTTAAATGTAATAGGGATGATCACGCCTTATACACGTGCCCACCGTTCAAATCGTTATCGCCTAAAGCTAGGTTTGATTTTGTGAAGTCTAAGAACCTATGCATTAATTGTTTTAGCCCAGCACATAAAGTATCGCAATGCAATTGTGCGCGCGTGTGCGCTGTTTGTGGGTTAATGCACAATAGTTTGCTTCATTTCGAGAAGCCCAAGCCCGCGGGTGAAGCTATCGTGACTCATGAACCTGTATCGATGTGTGTGCAGTCTGGAGGTGCATGGCATGCCCATTCTGAGCGCAGGAGCGGCAGGCGTTGTGAAGTGTTACTATCGACTGCGTCGCTTTATGCTATAAATGCTAATATTGATTTACGTATGCCGATTCGTTGTTTGATTGATAATGCGTCGCAGAATAATATTTTAACAATTAAAACTTGTAAACTGCTTAAGTTAAATATCACACCTTTACGTAACTCGTCGTTGAAAGGCATCGGCCTATCGTCGCGTCCTATTTTAGGATTTGTTTACTTAACAATAAAGTCGAAAAATAATTTGCATTCATTCGATATTTTTGCTTTGGTTGTAGAATCGATAACGGGCAATTTACCTATGTGTCATTTGGATACTACGGTGATTACTAACTTGAAAGGGATTCCACTCGCGGACCCATCCTGGTACCTGCCGGGAAAAATTGACCTTATTTTGGGTGCAGAATTGTTCCCACATTTATTGTTGAGCGGCAAAATTGTATCGCCGCCGCCGGCACCGGCTGCTATGGAAACGGTGTTCGGTTATGTTTTATCGGGTAATGTACCTATCGCTAACTCGTTTGTTAATAATAATCGTAATAGAACTTTTTTTGCGTCTTCGTCTTTTATTAGTTACTCGAACAATGAAATAGATTGTTACTTAGATAAGTTTTTTAAGTTAGAGGAATTTCCTAGTGATACGTTTATTAGTGAGAACGATAAAAATTGTGAGTCTATCTATGTTAATACGGTTTATCGTTTACCTACTGGTCGTTATCGTACAACTTTGCCATTTCTTAAGGATCCTAGTCTGCTTGGTAACTCGTTTAGTAATGCATTGCGGCGGTTTTACTCGTTAGAAAAGCGTTTGCAGTCATTAAACTTGACTTCGGAGTATAATAAGGTGATTCAAGAGTATATTGATAATGGATACCTAGATGAGATCCCTTTCCAGCAAGCGGCTACGGAACATGGCTTTGTTATTCCACATCACCCTGTCATTCGGACAGACAAACAGACTAGTAAAATTAGATTAGTATTAGATGCTAGTGCAAAAACTCACACTGGAGTATCGTTAAATGATATTCTGCATACAGGTCAGAACTTACAAGCTGATTTGTTTTTGTTGTTAATTAATTTTCGTTTATTTCCGGTTGCGTTGACTGCGGATATTAAACAGATGTACTTGCAAATATTGTTGTGTGAGGATCATCACAAGTACCAACGTATTTTATATCGATTCAATGCGTCTACGCCCATGAAAGCTTTTCAATTTAATCGCGTAGCATTCGGATTGAAATCTAGCCCTTATCTCGCTATGCGTACGGTTCATCAGTTATGTAATGATGAGCGTACTAACTTCCCTTTGGCTTCGAGCATTGGTTTGCAGGATTTTTATATGGACGATTTAACTACATCGCTTCTCGATGAGCAGGTAGCTATAGATGCTGCTTCGCAACTTATTTGTATGTTTAAATCGGGCGGTTTCGAATTAGTTAAGTGGGCAAGTAACTCAGTTGCGGTTCTAAATAGTATACCTAAGTCCCATCAACTGTCTCAAATAATAGAATTTGATAAACAAGACTCATTAAAAATTTTAGGTTTGCAATATAACACGAGTAGTGATGTTTTTTCGTTCGTTACAAAAGATGTTGAAAATATTTGTACTAAACGCACTATTCTTTCAACTGTGGCCAAATTATGGGATGTTTTAGGATTAGTTGCACCTGTCATTTTATATGCTAAGTTGTTGATAAAGGATTTATGGCTTTCAAAGGTAGGTTCGGATGAGGTACCTCCAGTTGAGATTGTAGATGCTTTTCAAGAATTTAAGGACCAGCTGCCTTTGCTGCCTCAGCTAAAAATACCTAGACATTTAGGAGTAGCTCGCGACTCGGTGACTACTATCGTTGCTTTTTCGGACGCCAGTATAAAGGCCTACGGCTGCGTCATATATTTACACGTTGTCGATTCTAGCGGTAATATACATGTCAATATTGTTTGTTCTAAATCTAAGGTTGCACCAGTTAAGGTGGTTACTCTGGCACGTTTAGAGTTTTGTGCTGCTGTATTAATGGCTAAGTTAGTTAAGTTGATTAATGATAATTTCTCGTCTCGTAGTCGAATAGATAATATTTTCGCCTTCTCGGACTCCACAATCGCGCTTTCGTGGATTCATTCATCTCCGCATCGGTGGAATACTTTCGTTAGTAATAGGGTTGCTAAGTGCCAAGAGTACTTGCCTGCGTCACATTTTTATCACATACCGGGCAAGATGAACCCGGCTGATATTGTTTCTCGTTCGTTGTTGCCTAATCAATTACTCACTAATGAGTTATGGTGGAATGGTCCACCTTGGCTGCGCAGTCAGATTTCGGATTGGCCAGTCAGCAGTTTTAAAGCTGATAGTCGTGAGGTTTTACCTGAATTATCACCTAAATCTTTCGTTGTAATTAAAAATGAATTTGAAGAATCAGTTTTGCATAAATTATCGCTTCGTGTGTCCACTTGGGATAAATTGTTACGTATAATCGCTTCTGTTTTAATTTTCTTGAACAAATTACCTAAATCAAAATTTCTCGAAGCGCATCATTTGGATGTTGCTGAAAAATATTTAATTTTATCGGTTCAAAAATTACATTTTTCGGATGTTATTTTGGCTACTAAAAATAATAAAAATATTTCGAAATCTTATCGTAGACTTGACGTTTTTCTCGACGAAAATGGTATGCTTAGGATTGGCGGTCGGTTGTCTAATTCTAATTTGCCTTTTGAGGCGAAACATCAAGTGCTTTTTCCGAAACGTAGTCACGTCACTAATCTTTTAATTGATTATTACCACCGCATTAATTGTCATGCGGGTGCGCATTTACTTGGTTCGTTAATTAGGCAAAAATATTGGATAATGTCTATGCGCACAGTTGTTAGGCAGCGTGTACATGCTTGCAACTTTTGTTTTAAATGCAATCCTAAGAACTTGAGCCCTAAAATGGCTGATTTGCCTGCGTGTAGGGTGCAGGAAACTAAAGCCTTTGTACATGTAGGTGTCGATTTCTGTGGCCCCTTTGACGTTTTATTGTGTAGACGTAAAGGCCAACGTGGCCAAAAGGCTTGGATTTGTTTGTTTATTTGTTTAGTTACTAAGGCTGTTCATATTGAGCTTACATTTAGTTTGTCTACAGAATCGTTCATCGCCGCCTTTAAGCGATTTATATCTCGTCGCGGTCCAGTATCTTGTATGTATTCCGATAACGGAACTAATTTTGTTGGAGCTAAGACTCAGTTAGGTGATATTTATAATTTGTTGTCGTCTGATAATTTTAATAAACAGCTGATTTCCGAACTTAATGTTCATAGGATTAAGTGGAGCTTTATTCCACCGCGCTCCCCTCACATGGGTGGGATTTGGGAAACGCATATTAAAAGTTTGAAAACTCATTTGTATCGCGTTATAGGTAAGCAATTGTTAACTTACGAAGAGCTTCTTACATTGCTAAATATGATCGAAAGCATATTAAACTCGAGACCTTTGTGTGTGCTGCATGAGGAGCCGGTGATCGAGCCGCTTACTCCGGCGCATTTCATACAGTCGTCACCGCTGCTTAGCTTGCCTGTAGTACCTATTTCGGATAGGTCGTTGCGCTATCGTAAATCGTTATTAGATCAAATGGTCAGCTCTTATTGGGAGCGTTGGCGCCTCGAGTATTTGCACAATTTACAGGTGCGTACTAAATGGCTGCGGAACAAGGAGTCGATTAAAGTCGGTACAATCGTATTGGTACACGATGACTTTTCTATGCCTATGTATTGGCCTCTCGGTATTGTCACCAGGGTTTTCCCCGGCTCGGACGGAGTGGTACGTGTGATAGAGGTGAGGACCCAGCGGGGCGTGTACAGGCGATCTGTAGTAAAAGTTAGTCCAATGCCTAGTCAATGAATTAGGCTACTGCTTATATTGTTATAATATATGTATACCTATTGTAGTTGTATTTAATATTTATTCTTATATATTGTCGGCACTTTGTGCACTTTATTATAACAATTTATTTGTGTATTTTGATGTATTCGTATGTACTTATATTATGGACCAACTGCGAAGCCGTTGGTGAGCATCGATGCTCACACTTTCCTGTCAATAGCTAGGACCCTACCTATTGTGGTTTCTCGGGACATTCGGTCCAGCCTAACTATTGCAACTTGTACAAGGTCTAAGTACCTTGGTTCCCTTTGTTCCAATTGATGGACTTTTGTTTTCCAATACTTCACCTATCGTGTTATTAATTCGTTGTTATGTCCCCTAATTTCCTATACATTTGTATCGTTCTCTCAGTTGTCATTGAGACCTGAGATCTCTCGGCCGGGGTGAATGGCTACGCAAACCTTTCAATTCCTGGCAACACTTTCATTACCTCGCCCTTCCTTCCTTTTTTATTCGTCGAGACAATTCATATAGTATCGTATCGTATCGGCGCTGCATGGAAGCAGCGCATTCGCAATAAAAATTTAATAAATTAATCCAGCTATCGAGCTCGTGAACTATCGCTACAAAATCGTGTGCAAGTGATGTGAAAACCTAACAGCATTAGAAGAAATCCTGGTATATCTATTCCCGACCCAATCTCCGTGAAAGGTGAGTGTTTCCCATTCGCCCTCTGGCAATTAATACCAACAACGACCTTTCGTCGTTGTATTTTCGCCCCACACATCACGCCTGATTCCCTATAGAGCGGTAGGCAGATGGATCCCTATCTGTTCCGATCCTGTCAAAGCACTTTCGCGTCATTGACACTCATATACACTAGGCGGCTTTAGGTACTTCTAACGTCAACCTTTTCCAATATGGCGTCTATCGGACTGTTTACGTAACCGCCCTTCCACTTCACTCACATAATAATATTCCTTTTGTTAATCTATCTACTATACAGTATCATTCATCCGCATAACATGTAATAATAATAATAATAAAAAGCGTTTATTTACGGCCACAAAAACATGCACAATACAAAACGTTAACAATAAAAAACTTACAAACTAAGGGGTATAACTTGTGCATGTTATTTTTGCAACAAAACGGTTCTAACTCAGCTGGGTATGTTGCGTCTGGTGACAAACGCAACGCTGGTTTTATCAAAAAATAATGTCCAAACCTACTACCTTTTCCTTCAAAACCCTCAAAGTCTTCTCGAAAGTCTCGGGCGATATGGAGACCTTCTTAATCTTCTTCTCCATCTCAATCTTCTCCTCTAGAAGATGCAGTTTCTCCTGCACGGCTCTCTTGACTAGTTCTTCTTCTGTGTTGTAGTCGGCTAGGCTGTTTAGTGCTCTTTTCCAAGCTGCTATTTGGTGACGTAGCTCTGAAGAAGAATGGCAGATATATAATACATACACATCACGCCTGATTCCCTGTAGGCAGAATTCACGGATCACCATCTGTCCCGTTCTTGACAAACCACTTTCGCTTCATAGACACTCATACACTTCTTACACCTTCAGCGGTTATAGGTACTTCTAACGTCACCCTTTTTCAATACAGAAATTATAACTTATAAACTAACAACTATAATAAAGACACTATTTACATCACTTAAATCTAATACAATTAATTAATCACCTAGAACATAGTAACTCTTATACAATCTAGGTAGATGGTAGGTAAGATTTGATGAGGAAGTATTATTTTGGTATGCTAGTCAGTATTTTTGATGAGTATTTCCGTATTCCCATTAATCCCTATTACCTCAGCTGCTACATATGCCTTGCTATAACCGCCGAGTGTGTATAAGAAGATGTATGAGTGTCAATGAAGCGAAAGTGGTCTGTCAGGATCGGGACAAATTAGGATCCATGATCTCTGCCTACCCCTCTACAGGGAATCGGGCGTGATGTGTATGTATGTAATAAATATCTTATAAGTAATTTATAAAGCCATAGTGGAAGGTAGAGTTGGACGGGGGTAGGCCGCGTAGAACTTATACAGATCAAAGTGGAGACATTCTTCTCAAGGCGGGTGTACGTAGCGTGAAGAACAGAAGAGCATGTATGAGAAGGGTAATAGCTGTGAGTGACGAAAGAGAGATTTATCATCCATTTCAGGTGGCAATCGATAGTCCCTGCCTATCCCGTTGGACCCATCCGTTAATATATGTATGTATGTATATTATATGTATATACTTACTTTGTACTTCAGCCGTATCTCCCATCATAAGTTTCTTAGGGTCCCTAAACATGAACCTAAGTTGCAGATAGGTTTGCACACAGACCAAGATTACCCCCGCCGACATATGGAGCGTGAATTTTGTGAAATTTACGTTCTGTAATGAAAGAAATAGTATATTATTAGTTTCTGTATATACTCGTATATAGTAATTTAGATTGGTCACCCATCCAAATACTTATCACGCCCGCGTTGCTTAACTTCGGTGACCGAAAGAGAAATGGTGTATCAACGCGCGTCAAACATACATTCACGTCCTTCAATCCCTATCGTGTTAGACATAACCTCGAAGATATAATATCTCCTAGGTCACTTTTAGCGTAAATATTGAGGTTGTGATGTCATATGGAACATTGGTGACAGGTTGCTAGTTTATCACCCAATATATTCCATTTACCCCTAGTCCCTTACTTGCCTAACATAGTATAAAAGGCAGCTAATTATAATTAAATTCGACGTAGCTCAGTCGTTGAAGACTTGACTCTGTATCAGTGGGTTAAATTATCACATTTTGGTAATAAAACATTTGCGAAATGCACTGAATACTACGGTGAGGGAAAATATCGTGAGGAAACCCACTTGTTTCCCGAACAGATAATTATACATTCACGTCCTTTAATCCCTTTCGGGGTGAACGGAACCTTGGAGACGATTATATCTCCAAGGTTACTTTTTAGCATGAATATTGGGATTGTGATGTTATCTGGAACATTGGTGACAGGTTGCTAGCCTATCGCCAAACAAATGTATGTCCCCTCTTACGACATGGCGGGAAGAACAGCAGCTAGTTTGTATCATTTTGCGTCCCACACTAGCATGGAACTACAGATAATAATAGTGTTTGTAAATGGCGACATGGCTTACCACCTGTCACATTGAATACTGACTATCTGGTCTGGTGGGTTCGAGGTGACCATAGAATTACTACCTTCGCAATTGCGGACACGGACACTTGAAGCTCTGACCCCGCAAGGGTTAATGGTGGTGTAAACATACATAACAACATACGCTTCACGAATTGTGTTTACACACTCCCTTTTTATTATGGCGGGGTAGTCAGAGGCTTGAATGCCCATTTCCGAAATTTCAAAGGCATGTTAGGTATGGGTCATTCGAAGCCCGCGTATCACTAGAAAGACAGCACTCAACGTGATAAGTAGTGAACCGTATCGCCGTATATAGGCACTGACTATTATCTATCCTGAGGGATAGGCAGGTTTCGTCACGATGTTTTCCCTCACCGTTAGCGACTGTAAATTATGTAAGTTTTTTCATTTGGTGTAAACGTGGGTTATTTACTCACCGCCTGTATAACAACGGGGTTGTTAGCTATTATGATGTTGGGCGGATCGCCCACGGGGGTGGCAGTACCACCGACGTTGCAAAACATCACCATACTCATTAATATAGGCACGGGGTTTAGTTTCATCACTTCGCATATGCTGGAAGGAAATACGGGCATAAATATCACTACATAGTATAAAACAAAGTCGCTTTCTCTGTCCCTATGTCCCTTTGTATGCTAAAATCTTTGAAACTACGCAACGGATTTTGATGCGGTTTTTTTTAATAGCTAGAGTGATTCAAGAGGAAGGTTTATATGTATAATAACATCAATTAAATTGCCAGAAGTGCGAAGCCGGAGCGGGTATACAAATATGTCCTTTAATTTCTTTCGGGATGGATAGAATCTCGCAAACATCAAATATACATGAAAACTTTTAGCATTAATATCGGGGTTGTGACTACATATTGATAAAAGTTACTAGTGCATCGTCCAATAGATTCAATTAACCCTCGTCTCTTAGTCGCCTTTAACTACGACATGCCGGTAAGAACGGTAGCTAGTTAGTATTCTGTGTACGGGACATAAGAATAGTAATTTTAAAAAAATCCTTACGGGTTAGTCAGAGGTTCAGGTGTCCATCTCCGCAATTGCGAAGGTAGAAATTCTACGGCCACCTCGAACCCACGTGTTGACCAGAGTCAGTACTCAATGTGACAGGTGCTAAACCATGTCGCCATTTACAAGCACTAACTATTACCTGTTCGGCGAACAGGTAGGTTTTTTCACGATGTTTTCCCTAAACGTACAATAGAATACCCCGAAAGAGATTAAAAGACATGAATGTATTTATACAATATTATATATGACGACCTCCGTGGCGCGATCGAAGAACCACCTGAACACTAATCGTAAGGTCCCAGGTTCGATTCCCGGTGCAGGCAGTGTTAAAAACTATGCTTTCAAATGTCTGGTCGTAATTATATATGCTATATATGTGTTTAACTATATATAATAAGTATATATTTCTTAAATATACGTTGACTAGTACCCTTAACACAAGTCTTAAATGAACTTACCAAGGGGCTAGTTCAATTGGTGTAATAGTGTCCCAATATTATTACTAATATTACGTACCGTATAACAGCGGAGGTAAGCAGTAGCATAGTGGTCACATTATCCAGAAACAATGACGTCACTGACGATATCAGAATGAGAATGTTTATCAATGGCCACATTGAACCTCTGGTTTTCTGAAAAAAAATGATATATTAAGTCCCGTGCTAGTCTAGGACGTAAAAAGAATGTTGTGACATCTACCGGTTTGCTCTAGTAACACTTGAACACCGAGTATACTGTACGAGTATACACCGAGAATAGTAACTGTTTGTCATACATCGTTAGTTTCATTCACCAGCCACCATCACAATGTTAACTAGTTGCCGTTCTTCCCGGCATGTAGTAGGACTAAGGGACTAGCGGTAAATGGGATTAATTTGGCGATGTGCTAGCCTGTTATGATTCTTCCATATGACACAACCACTTTTTTTTTGTTACAAAGTAACCTAAGATATATTGTCGTATCTCCGGCATCGATGGCGCGAAAAAAGCCCCTAGTTACATATCAAAACCTAACGGCGCACTTGGCGTGAACGCCAGTTTTGGCGAAAATGAGTTAAATATACAATTCGATTCATTTTGGCGAAATGACGAGTTTTTTTGGGTCTAGGCGGTACAAAAATTGGATATTTCTTGTTTTCACGAGTTTAAACACAACTTTAAACCTCTCTCTTGTAAAGTTTGCTAAATGGCGTTTGGGACAAGTGCGTATAGATTACATTGTATTTAAAACTGAAGAATTTGATTACACTATTGGTGAAACTACTATAATGCATATTACGCCCTTCCGTTATAAAGCCGTAGGCAGTATCGTTACAAACTACTCTTGATTGATTGACAACCATCAACCTCTGCATACACACTCGGCGGTTATAGGTACTTCTAACGTCACCCTTTATCAATATATAAGTAATACAAACGTATAATGATATATGTTTATATATTGTGTATATGTATGTTTTAAATACATATAAGTATTTCATATTTATTTTAATTTATGTACCTTTTAAAGCTGAAGCTCTTTTAAATATATGTTTTTGTTTATTTTATACATATGTTTGTGTTTGTTTAGGTGCAACAAATATGCGTACCCTCCGCGGCTCGGGCGGAGGATCGGCGTTGTGGTGTTTCTGCCCACAACATATGCTGAGTCTGGGCCCTTTCACAGTGGCAATAGTATACACAGTATCTTTTTATTTTAAATGTTTTTACTATTTTTGATCTGTTTAGTTTTTTGTTTTATATTTAAATGTTTAAAAATTTGTGCAGTTATTATGTGTTTGTATATTGTATTTGTCCCTGTAAATAAATGGTTTTCAATTTCAATATAAACGTACCTCAAAAGCAACAACAGCCAAATAATCAAAGATCCCAGTCTCCCCCATAAGGGCAACTAGGACCATCATTGAGAACAATAACAGCAGTGTCTCACTATCCATCCAAGATAGCATTTCGGGGACTGATGGTCTTTCACCTATTAATGATAGTACTGCTAACGCCGTGGTCGAGGTGACTACGGCTGCTAATGTTCTGTTTATGATCTGGAATTAAAATATTGAATTGATCAGTCGCTATTTACAAGCACTGACTATTACCTGTTCGGGGAACAGGTAGGTTTCTTCACGATGTTTTCCCTCGCCGTAGTAAGCGACGAATTTCGTAAATGTGTTTTTATTACGAAATTGTACATAGAAATTCATTAAACTTCATTTCCATTGGTACATGCTCAAGCGACATTTGAACCCTGTACCCTCGGTACAGAGTCGAGCCCCTAACAACTGAGCTACGTTGAATTAAATATTTGGGACACTATTACACCAATTGAACTAGTCCCTTGGTAAGTACATTTAAGACTTGTGTTAAGAGTACTAGTCAACGTATATTTAACTTATATAGTATATAAAATCAACACCAGATTGAAAAGCAGAAGACGAGCGTGTTTCTTGGCTCTGCCTCCATCGGGAATCGAACCCGGGCCCTCATGATCAGGAGGTTAATTAATCGTGCCATGGAACTTTTCAAAATACATACATATATCAATGCAACTACATATTCACTCAAAGTCATTAACCTTCTCATACATAATTCGACGTAGCTCAGTTGTTTGGGGCTTGACTCTGTATCGAGGGTACAGGGTTCAAATCCCACTTGAGCATGTACCAATGGAAATGAAGTTTAATGAAATTCTATGTACATTTTCGTAAAAAAAATACATTTACGAAATGCGTCGAATACTACGGTGAGGGAAAACATCGTGAGGAAACCTATCTAGCAGGTACTAGTGCTTGTAAATGGTGATATGGTTTACCACCTGTCACATTGAGTACTGACTAGTCAACACGTGGGTTCGAGGTGGCCATAGAATTACTACCCTCGCAATTGCGGAGATGGACACCTGATCCTCTGACTACCCCGCAAGGGTTAGTGGTCGTGAATGCGTTTGTTTTTTATGTTTGATCAGTTCAATTCAATGTCAAAATAATCTTCGTTTTCCTTACTTTACAGGGGAGAACATTAAAGTTTTTCAAACAAGTTTTTGAACAATCTCCAATCCAAATATTATAATAAAGTAGCTTATATAATCCAAAAATATTTTTACACTGAATAATTATCATATTTTAAACTAATTTATGCAATAAAAACAATACCTAAAATTTTGAATCAATTTTTAGAAATTTAGAAACTTCAATACACATATTCACTATACACATGCTAAAATATGTACAGACTATATGGGGCCCAAGTCTACTAATGCAAACTAGCACAATCGCAGTTCAATATCACTTCAGTAATAGTGTGAAGTTGGTAGTGGATTAGCAAAAGTGTAAGATTATGCTTTAAAAATTGCGAAATTATTCACTTTTGATGTTCCACAACTTCACACCGATTTTGAAGTGATATCGACATACGATTTCACAAAAACATTAATGTACTTACTTAAATCACTAGTTCATACGTAGGTTCGAGGTGACCATAAACTTATTACCTCCGCAATTGCAGATCTACACACGAATCTCTAAGTAAGTGTATATAAGAAAAAATACTTACATCAAATATAATAATGGCATATAACATAAATAGCAGTGCCAATCCATATATGATCCCAGATTTAGTATCCAGTGGGTTTTTCGTATATATCATGGTAAAAGGAACAGTGGTATTAGATGTATGACGCATTTTTATAGAGATAACGTGTTTAGACTTAGGTCCCGAGTTTAGTACTAGAGTTTGGGACCTAGGTTCGCCCTGGGAAAAGTCTATCAGATCGTCGCTTTGTAGGTATACGTTCCAGGGTTTTGATTTCTGAAAAAATATACATATTCATTTTATAACATTATATAGATATAACTTTTTGAGGTAGACAGAGCTTTGGAAACATGCCTTATACACATCCATACATTTACGTCCTTACGGGGTGGAATATATTAGAGACTAGCGACCCGCTCTGGCTTCGCACTTCTGGCTATTTAATGGATGTTATTATACATATAAACCTTCCTCTTAAATCACTCTATCTATTAAAAAAACCGCATCAAAATCCGTTGCGTAGTTTCTGACTACGTGACCTTGGTCGCCTGTCGCGGGGCGACCCCTAGCTTTCCGATGTCAGCGACCGCGACCGGCGACATTGCCTGTCTTCCCGGTTTTTATGTGTGATGGTTGTGTTCTATTGCAGTACGATATGTCGGACAATTTATCCGCAGCTAGGAAAAGAGTTATTCAGCTGCTTTTGGAGGAAGAGCAAAATGATGATAATCTTATTATGTTATTATCTATGCCTCCAGAAAAAAGGATGAAGGTCGACTCAATTTTCACATCGCGATACGAAGAGGGTTGTTTTCAAATACTCATAAAACGACATTTAAATTATAAAGAAGAAAAGTTCCGAAAATATTGTAGGTTAAATAATAATTTTGACGTGCCATCTAGTCGGTCTCGCGGCGGCACTGCCTCCGACGCGACCGAGTCGCGGTCGCCACGCAGCTCCCTGGCCCCGCCCCCCGGTCGCGCGTCGCGGTCGCTTGCATTGTTTAGTGCTCCATACAAATCCATACAAAGCAGTGGGTCGCGCGACCCAGTCTCGGTCGCGGGTCGCGGTCTCGCGTCGCCGTCGCCAAGAACCGAATGCTACCTTAAGCATACAAAGGGACATAGGGACAGAGAAAGCGACTTTGCTTTATACTATGCAGTGATATATATATAGCGGCTGTTGCCAAGTGGATAAGACCTGTGACTTCTTTTTAGAGGTTCTAGGTTCGAATCCCAACTCTGGCATGTACCAATGAAATAAATTTAAATGTTTTTCATTTACGTACATAATTTACGTCGCTAACGGTGAGGGAAAACATCGTGAGGAAATCTGACTCTCTTTCGGGATAGGTTAATAGACAGTGCGTATGCTGCGATACGGTTCACTACCTTACGTTGGGTGCTGTCTATCTAGTGATACGCGGGCTTCGAGTGACTCATACCTAACATGCCTTCGAAATTTCGGAGATGGGCATTCAAGCCTCTTACTACCCCGCCACAATAGAAAAGGGAGTGTGTATACACAAGTCGTGAAGCGTATGTTATGTTTATTTATACATTATATGTATATTATACTATACTTATATTATACTTAGTGTAGTATATTATACTCGTACATATGTACGGAGTCCCAGGGACGAAAAAAGCTAGCTATCGTTCTTCCCGGCATGTCTTAGGAGGTGACTAAGGGACTTGGGGTCAATGAAATCTATTGGGCGATAAACTAGCAACCTGTCACTAAAGTTCCATAGTAACATTACAACCCCAATAGTCATGCTAAAAAGTAAACTATAAAATATTTTGTGGTGGTTTTGTCCACCCCGAAAGGAATTAAATGACGTAAAAGTATATATTTATAATACTTACATCAACTCTAATAAAACTGCTATTATCCCGGTATACCGTGCTCGCTCGCTCCAACCAAACCTCCATGTAGCTGTCTCCCTCACTCACGTTGCCTTTGTATTTTTTTTGTATGGATTCCGACCAAAAAGGTCCGTTTAGATTCACCCAAATTCTGTCAGAATCCATCGTTGAAGATAAGTTGTATACTGGAATAAAATAATATTGAATAAATATTAGTTATATCAATAAAATAATAAATACATATAGTTACGTAGGGGTCGATATATAAATACATATAAATACATATAAATACACATAAATACATATAGTTACGTAGGGATATTTTAGTGTGAAAGGCTTTTAAGACTTAGATATTGAGGTATTTTGGTCACCTACTAATATTCATTTTCTTATAAATTCGTCGTTATTAACAACAAAAATGCGACAAATTGTTACAGATAACTTAATATACTGTTTAACCATTTAAGTAGTACGGCTGTATGATAGTAGATTAACAAAAGAAAAGTGGGTGAAGTGAAAGGGGTTTACGTAGGGGCCGGCCCAAAAAGACATGACAGTCAGATAGACGCCATATTGAAAAAGGGTGACTTGAGAATGTACCAATGGAAATTAAGTTTAATGAATTTCGATGTACATTTTCGTATTAAAAATACATTTACGAAATACGTCGAATACTACGGTGAGGGAAAACATCGTGAGGAAACCTACCTATTTCCCGAACAGATACTAGTTAGTACTTGTAAATGGCGAAAGGGCTAAACAACTGTCACATTGAGTACTGACTATCTGGTCAACACGTGGGTTTGAGGTGGCCATAGAATACCTTCGCAATCGCGGAGATGGACACCTAAACCTTTGAATACCCCGTAAGGGTTAATGTTCGCGTTTGTCTTTATGTACCAACCTTTTAGTTCACCAGGTGCTAGAGAGGTATGTCTCTCTATCACTTCTTTCTCACTGTACAGGATCAGAATACTAGTGTAGAACGCCCAGCATCCCATTAGGAAAGTTATCTTGCAATACCACGCTGCTTTTTGCCACTAAAAAGGAAGAAAGAAAAGAAAAACATAACATAACAACCTCGAAAATAACATAATAACATTACAACCTCCGTGGCGCGATTGGTTGAGCACCTAAACGCTAATCGTGATTCCCGGTGGAGGCAGAGTTAAGAACTACGCTTTTCTTCTGCTTTTCAGTGAGGTTGTTGATTATATATGCTATTTATGTATTTATCATTATATAATATGTATGTATTTGTTAAATATACGTTGACTAGTACCCTTAACACAAGTCTTAAATGTACTCACTAAGGGGCTATATATTGGTGTAATAATGTCCAAATATTATTATTATTATCAGTAATAGTGGAAAGTTGGTAGTGGATTAGCAAAAGTGACAAATTTCGCCACTTTTTAAGCGAAATGATTTTGATTTTTGATTTTAATGGTGATATTTGAGACTTTTGCTAATCCACTACCAACTTCATACTACGAGTATTAATGAACTGTGAGAACTGTCTTTTTAACTCCGGAGATATGAAAACATCTCCTAGGTCACTTTTAGTATGAACTAGCGACCCGCTCCGGCTTCGCACGGGCTGTAGTAGTAAATTATCTGTGGCACGGGTATAAAATATATAGCCTACTCCACTATTTAATGGATGTTATTAAACATATATACCTTCCTCTTGAATCACTTTATCTATTAAACGTGGGTGGGTCGTAAACGTGTTTGTCTTTTTATATATTAATGAAAATGTTTATAATCGTTTTCAATACTTACCAATGTTTCTTTCTTTTTAACTTTGGCCTTATATTCCATTCCATTTTCACTTATTCTGAAAACCAAAATAGCAGAATCATAAGATATATATACATTCACGTCATTTAATACCTTTCGGAGTGGACAAAACCTTGGAGACATGAACAAAACTTCATGGTCACTTAGTAGCATGTATATTGGTGTTTTGATGTCATATCACAGATAATATAAAACTACAGTATCATATGGAATATTGGTGTCCTGTTGCTAGCCTATCGCCCAATTGATCCCATTTACCTCTAGTCCCCTAGTCGCGTCCTATGACAAGACGGGAAGAACGACATAACCGGCATGTCGTAGAAAGTGACTAAGAGACCAGAGTTACTAGGAATCTATTGGGCAACGATCTGGCTACCTATCACCAATGTTCATACCATATGACATTACAACCCCAATAACTATAAATGTTTTCTTATCTCCAATCTTCAGTGCACCCCAAAAGGGATTAATATATGTATATGTGCCTATAATCACCGAGTGTGTTTGAAGAGGTGTATGAGTGTCAATGAAGCGAAAGTGTTTTGTCAGGATCTCTGCCTACCCCTCTACAGGGAATCAGTCGCGATGTGTATGTATGTTTATATACATATGTATCCTATGCAATTAAGTCCTGCGATGGAAATCGAACCTCGAACCTCAATATTTCGAATACTTAACCTAACTATACATTCCACTTATCTAAAGAATAAACGATAAGAATAGCATCTATATCTGTTAAATTATATTACACTTTCTTTATCGATTCACACCCGTGATACATACATACACATCACGCGTGATTCCTTGTAGAGGGGTTCCGACACTTCGGTGCAACTACTTTCGCTTTATTGACATAAGTATGCATGAGAAATTTAATGGGTATGAGTGAAGCAAGAGAGATTTGTCACCAGTTCCAGGTAGCGATCGATAGTCTCTGCCTACCCCGTTGGGAACGTAGAGGCGTGAATATGAGTAAGTAATTAAGACGATATTCTATATTTACAGTAGCAGAGATAGACACAAACCTCTGTCTATGCCGCAAGGAATAAAGGTGATAATCCATTTTATCAATATTGTCTTACAAGTTTAAGATCAAAGGTTATCTTAAAGACTAGATTTGCCCGCGACTTCGTCTGTGTAAGATTGTTATTTTGGGCATGATTCTTCTAGAGAAAAAACTTTAGATTTATTTTAATTATTATTATATAATAATTTTTTGATTTTTTGTCTATGGTTCGTGAACAAAGTCAGCAGCTCAGTAAAAGTTGAAAATACAAATAATTATTGTCGGTACAATATTTAGTCAATTGTGATGCCAAACTGGCTAAATATGTTCGCTTTGGGATAAGATTTGGATCCTCAACTAGAACGAACCGAAGAACAAGGAATAGAAGAATTGGAGCTTTGACTTCGTTCTTCTTCGGTTGTATCGGCTGGCGGCGTTGGTGTATCCATGGCGACGGAATAACAAGAAGTGCAATCGCTGTGGCATCAGTGTTTGTACTTGAGCCGACATAACCTTAGTGGTGAATTGCTAATTAAAAATATAAAAAAGGTCATTGATTTTTACCACATTTTCCACTGTTTCTTGTCTCCTAAATATTACATTAATATTATATAGCCTAGAACCCTTCTTGATAAATTCTCTATTTATGTTTATGTGTTGGACATAAAGATTTTTTTCAATTCAAACCTTCCTAATATTACCGCGTTCAAACAAACAAACTCTCCAGCTTTATAATATTAGTATAGATATGCAATAATTTATTACAATCTATAATGATTAATAGTAGACTGACTGTAAGGTAAATAGAACGCTAACTATCTGCCGTTCTTCTCGATATGTAAAGGAATAAAGTACTAATAATAAATATAATATAATATAATATATAAAATAAATAAATATAATAGAATAAAGTATAATACTCTTGTATTGAATCTATTAAGAGATGGGCTAGCAATCTGCCACAAATATTTAAATGTAATTACAACCTAAATAGTAATTATAATATGACGACCTCCGTGGCTAATCGAGATATCCGGAATTCGATTCCCGGCGGAGGCAGAGTTAAGAACTATACTTTTCTTCTGCTTTCCAGTCTGGTCGTTGATTATATGTATTACATATCTATATAGACGTGAATGTATATATGTATAAAACCGTTTTTAAGCTTACATACTCGTACATACATAAAGTCGTAAATGCATAAACGCATATCAGATGGTATCTTCACAGTATGTTTATTAGAGTATGACATTCGAAGTACCTATAACCGCCGAGTGTGTATGAGGAGGTGTATGAGTGTCAGAAGCGAAAATGTTTAGTCAGGATAGGAACAGATGGGGATATTTGATCTCTATATGTGCTCTTAAATAAAAACAAGTGTCAAGACTATGATTCCTTTCAGGGTAGTCAGAGGTTGAATGATCACATTAAGTTGAATATTGTAATAGTATTCGGCTTGTTAATCAGACAGCGCTCAACGTGACAGTTGGTTAGTCGATTACCTTTAACAAATATTGACTATTTGCTATTTAAAAGGTTTTATGGCTACTTCGAAGTCACGTGTTAACCAGATAGTCAGTACTCAATGTGACAGGTGGTAAGGCAAGTCGCCATTTACAAGCACTGACTATTACCAGGGCCCTTACTCCACTAATTCATATCGGCCACAATATTACTTCAGTGTCGACATTGTGGCAGCTCAATGGCCGTAATTTGACACTTTTCGCACTCCACTAACAAATTTTGGCCACTGAAGCGCTATCGAAATACTTCTGCGTCTGACGTGCCTCAATATTAGTTCAATAGCCTTCATTTGGTACTCTACTATTTTTTTGACAGCTTTCTTTGTCTATGGTCAATATCTAATGTACACTCACACGCTTAGTTAGTAGTTTTAGTTTCAATTAAAAACATAAAATATTTTTTCAGTTACGTTTTTAGTTACTTTTACGTTATAAACTTAAAACTTTTAACTGCTAAATCAATATGCATAATTGACATTGCTGCATTGTCAGTGCAAACAGTTTTTTAAATTGTTGTAATCCATAGACAATAATTTCTGTACTTTGAGTGGCCACTGAAGTGCCATTGACTCGCTATTATGGCGCTATTGTGAATGTCAAAATATTAGCAGTGTGCCACTTTTACGGCCGAGACGCAGAATTATCGCTATAGCGATGTAGTTGAGTGGCTGTCATTAGTGGAGTAAGGGCCCTGTTCGGGGAGCAAGTAGATATTCTCGCAATGTTTATCCTTAACGTGGTATTCGACGCATTTCGTAAATGTATTTTTATTACATATATATTTATATTTTATTTATTCATTATTATTATACATGTATAGCTACTATACGAGTATAGTAGTAAGTTTTTTTCAGAAATAGATAGAATTGAGTTTTTACTAAACATACATTCACATAACACCATTGTGCCTACAGGAAAGTAGGCAGAGATCACGAATTCCTATTTGTTTCCATCGTGATAAATATTTCGCTTCATTAACACACACCTATATTATGAAAAGAATTAGCACGCTGAAGTGGAGTTGGGCTGGTCACGTATGCAGGACTGATGATCGCTGGAGCAAAAAAGTCCTAGAGTGGAGACCGCGTCTCAGTAAACGTAGTGTGGGGCGCCCCCGGCAAGGTGGGAAGACGACCTGCGCAGGTAGGCCGGCATCGAATGGATGCGAACGCCCACTGACAGAGAGAACTGGCGTCATTTGGGGGAGGCATATGTCCAACAGTGGATTCAGACAGGCTGATGATGATGATGATGATGATATTGAACACACACCTCCACATACACACTCGGCGTTTATAGCTACTTCTAACGTCACCCTCTTTTGTCGAAATTATCAAGATAAATTATGATAAGGATTACGGTAATAATTTTCGTTAATTATCTAATATCAGCCAAAGTATATTTGGAAAGCCTATCTTTATAATTTTAGACTATATTTACTTTTGTTCAAGGATTAATTAGTCACGAGTGCTAGTATGGGACGTAAAATGAATGATAACTAGCTACCGTTCTTCTTGTATGAGATCTTTTGTTGACGACCTCCGTGGCGCGATTGGTTGAGCACCTGAACGCTAATCGTGAGGTCCCGATTTCCGGAGGCAGAGTTAAGAACTACGCTTTCCTTCTGCTTTCCAGTCTGGTTGTTGATTATAAATGCTATATATGTATTTGTCTATATTTAAGTATATATTTCTTAAACATACGTTGACTAGTACCCTTAACACAAGTCTTAAATGAACTTAGCAAGGGGCTAGTACAGTTGGTGTAATAGTGTCCCAAATATAATAATAATATTATTAACTTAATCTCTCTCTTAATCTCTAAAATCATTGGGGTTGTGATGTTATATGGAACATTGGTGGCAGGTTGCTAGCCCATCACCCAATAGATTCCATTTACTCCTAGTCCCTTGGTTTTACGACATGCCAGGAAGAACGGCAGCTATAGTATATTCGCATTAAGAAAATAGTGACGTAATCGTGTACCCACGATTTGACCAATGAGACGTGACAACGGTTGTCTGCAATTGGTCAATGTGAATTGTTTTCTCATTAACTAACGTCTCATTGGTCAGTTTAACCTCTATATATAATGACGTCACTATTTACTTAACGCGAATAGACTATAGTTAGCATTATTTTTAACTTACTCTGAATTCCGTCGTTGCGTATCTTTCAATTCAATTGCACTGATTTCGTTGAGGTTGTTGAATTGATCCCCGAGGTTCCTCTTGAGGAATTTTCCATCTTCTGGTGCATCATCATGGAGTAACTGCCTCTGTTCTTCATCTGAAATGCATTCACGACTGTAAATCCTATTCACACTTGCGCGGGGTTGCCATGTGCGCTTGGTTCCATAAATTTATTTATTTATTTATTCTTCCACATACATCGATCATTACAGGTTTAACCTAATGCTATCGAGTAAGACATTTATGAAAAAAAAAACCTTTACTAATTAATTATTATAAATCACTCTAATAACTAATGTAAATTATTGTATAATTTATTATTTTCTGTATTTGTGTATATGCTGCCTCTAGTGTGAATAAAAGGAATTTTTATTATTTTTATTTTTTAAAGCCTTATGAGGTAGTTAGTTAAGTGTCTAGTCTAGTATTATGTAATCAGAGGTTTACGTCCATCTCTGCAATTGCGGAGGTAGTAATTCTATGGTCACCTCGAACCCACGCGTAGACCAGATAGTCAGTACTCAATGTGACTCATGGTCAGCCATGTCGCTATTTACAAGCACTGACTATTACCTGTTCCGAGGAATAGGTATGTTATCCCACAATGATTTCCCTCGCCGTAGTAAGTACAATTAACTATTGTATTTTTTTATGCTTAAGATAACCGACGAGATACCGATTTTTCGTCCACCCCTAAAGGGATAGAAGGATATGAATATGTATATTAATACATTACATTCTAGATCAATGTACAGTCAGCGCTAAAAGTGCAGTCCCAGTAACTTTTTAGAAGGGTTAAGTTTATAAGAACAAAAGACAATATTTTTCATTTCGAAGCACGCGATCGTATAATGGACATGACAATGCATATTGGGGCCAGTTTTAAAATGTCAAATATTGTCTTATGTTCTTATAAATTTAAACCTTATAAAAAGTTACTGGGACTACACTTAACCAGATAGTCAGTACTCAATGTGACAGGTGGTCAGCCATGTCGCCATTTACAAGCACTAACTATTGACTATCTGGTTAACACGTGGGTTGGAGGTGTCCATAGAATTACTACCTTCGCAATTGCGGAGATGGACATCTGAACCTCTGACTACCCCGCAAGGGTTAATGGTCGTGAATGCGTTTGTTTTGTTTGTTTTTGGACTACACTTTTAGCGTTGACTGTAAATAGATATTTATTTATTTTTTGATGACACCTACGTAATCACCATTCCATATTTGAATTTTCCTCACTATTTCTATACCTAGGTGTTAATAAAAGGACCTATATGACATAAGTGTAAGCAAATAGTCCCTATATAGTCAGTCAGTGTGTGTTCACAGTCTAGTAAACTAAATTAGCACTAACTTGTGAATATTTAGATTGAACTTGACATAAAATAACTTGAAACCTATAGCCTACCTAGTCAGGGACGTTAATATAATGCTAACTAGCTGCCGTTCTTCCCGACATATAGAAAGGCTAGTTAAATGAAATTGGTACGAAAATATGTGATCAAAATCCCACATAATGCCATTTTCACTATAATAAGTCCTAATGTAAAAAAGAGGATATATTATATATCTAATGTAAGGTATTTTCAATTCCGAAAGATATTAAAGGACGTGAAGATAAAACTATGCAATACCATGACCAGATGATTGTGGGGCTATTAAAGAAATTCTACATTACACCGGCTCTCGTTCGTTTACCGAAGTTAAGCGACGTAAGTGAGGGAATTACCTGGATGGGTGACCATCTAGATTGTCCATGTACTGCTGATTTCGATGAGGGAAAGCATCGTAAGCTATCCCACGGGATAGGTAACAGTCACTCCCCTGTATTCGACGATACGGTTTACTACCTACCTCTTTGGATGTTGTGTATCTAGTGAAACGCGGACTTTGAGTGACTCATACATAGCATGCCTTCGAAATTTCGACACAATAAAAAAGGGAGTGTGTATACACAAGTCGTGAATCGTATGTTATGTTATTTCTTAAATATACGTTGACTAGTACCCTTAACACTGGTCTCAAATTTACTTACCAAGGGGCTAGTTCAATTTACGTAACGTCCTAAATATTATTATATACCTTTATCTCGATCATACAATCTCTTGATGGGACCCAGGGCGGGGTCATTCCTGACCTCCTCGGGCAGTCCTAGCCATATCCTAATGGCCTCTGGGGTCACTTCTTCACTGGAGATCAGGGAATGGGTGCTGCGAGAGGTTTCATCCAGTTTCAAGTTGGAGGACCGTGGTGGTGCCATCTGTGGAGGAAAATGTGTATTTACATACATTATTTTTTTATTTTTAATCAATACATAGTATAAAACAAAGTCGCTTTCTTTGTCCCTATGTGCTTTTGTTTGCTTAAATCTTTGAAACTACGCAACGGATTTTGATGCGGTTTTTTTAACTAGATAGAGTAAATCACGAGAAAGGTTTATATGTATAATAACATCCATTAAATAGTGGAGTAGGCTATATATTTTATACCCGTGCAAAGCCGGAGCGGGTCACTAGTAATAATAATAAAAGCGTATATTTACAACCACAAAAACACACAATACAAAACGTTTACAATTAAAACATACAAACTAGAAGATAAAACTTGTGCATGTTATTGTCGCAGCAAAAGGATTCCAACTCAGCTGGGTATGTTGCGTTGTCTAGACATTATTACACCAATTGAACTATCTCCTAGGTAAGTTCATTCAAGACTTGCGTATATTTAAGAAATATATACTTAACATATGTAGATAAATGCATACAAACATATATGAAGAAGGAAATTATTAGGAGCCCAAAACCACTAATGCGTTTTGTAAAATATTGCATCAGTAATAGTGTGAAGTTGGTAGTGGATTAGCAAAAGCCACATCAAATTTCGCCATTTTTAAAGCGACTTTTGAAATTAGACACGTTTGCTGATATTAATGGTGAATCTGATTGATTGAATTTGATTTGTGCTAATCAATTATCAATTTCACACTATGACTGATTTGATAGTGTACTGCGTTTGTTCTAAAACGCATTAATAGACTTGGGGCCCTGTTTAGTTGGATACAAAAAATACACTTCTTTTTAATTATTGGTCCGAAGCTGGGACGTTAAAAGAATGTTTATTAACTGCCGTTCATACTGGCATGTCGTAAGAGCTAATTTAGGGACAAGGGGTAAATGCAATCTATTGGGCGATAGGCTAGCAACAATTTTAGCACAATCGTAGTTATATTACAACAGTAGTGTGAAGTTGCTAGTGGGTTAGCTAAAGTGAGAAATTTCAGCATTTTTAAGTTGACTTAAGTCCCTGGAGGCTAATTGTTGATTATATATGCTAAAATGTTTTATTTATCTATAATAATAAAATGCATTTATTTACAGCCACAAAAACATACTCGTACACAATACAAATATTTTACAAATCAAACTTACAAACTAGGGGGTATAGCTTGTGTATGTTATTGTCGCAGCAAAAAGGTTCTAACTCAGCTGGGTATGTTACGGTTGCAGTTGGTGGCAAACGCAACGCTGATATTATGTTAGGACCAATATTTCCTAAATTCTACGTTGACTAGTAACTAAACTTGTATAAACAACAACATATAGACAAGTCATAAATGAACTTGGATCTCATTAATTGGTGTAATAATGTCGCTTTTAAAGTTTATACTTATATATTTTATATAGAACTAGCGACCCGCTCCGGCTTCGCACATCTGGCTATTTAATGGATGTTATTATACATATAAACCTTCCTCTTGAATCACTCTATCTATTAAAAAACCGCATCAAAATCCGTTGCGTAGTTTCAAAGATTTAAGCACACAAAGGGACATAGGGACAGAGAAAGCGACTTTGTTTTATACTATGTAGTGATTTAATTACTCATTATACCTCGGTCATTTGTCTGACCGAGCAGTTAAGCAGCTAGTCACGTCATATTCACGTCCCCGACTAGCATGGAACTGGTAGTTATCCGACAGATAATTAAGTTAACTGACAGGTTAACTAACAAGGTCCTATGATAATAATTATATTATCTGCTACTGGAACAGTAGATTTACTATATTATAGATACTTATTAGTATAACTACTCGTAGGTAGTTATTTACTCAGGGGCCGGCCCAATAAGACATTTGACAGTCAGATAGACGCTATATTGAAAAAGGTGACGTTAGGAGTACCTATAACCAACGAGTGTGTATGAGAAGATGTATGAGTGTCATTGAAGCGAAAGTGGTCTGCCAGGATCGGGATCGGGGATCCGTGATCTCTGCCTACCCCTCTACAGGGAATCAGGCGTGATGTGTATGTATGTATGTAGTTATTTCGATAAATAGTTCTAAATATTATTCGTCATATAACAACCTTTATTACTTATGGGATGGTCTATATTTAGCTATATGTGAGACATATGACAGTCAGATAGAGGTCCCTTTATAATATGTCATATGAGACATGACATATTATAAATGGTTACGTCAGAAGTATCTAAGACCGCTTAAATTGTATGAGTATGAATGTCAATGAAGCCGAAGTATTTTGACGGTATGGAAACAAATGGGTATTCTTGATCTCTGCTTACCTCTCGACATAACATACCTCCGCATACACACTGGGCGGTTATAGGTATTTCTAACGTCAACCTTTTTCAATATGGCGTCTATCTGACTGTCATATGGGCTATATCCTACGTAAGGGCTTTTGTACTTCACCAAAGTATAAAACATTCGTCAATCTACTGTCATTCAAATATGTATGGCTTAATATATAGACGTTTATATCTAATAGGGATCCGTGATCTCTACTTATATTACTATAGAAAAACAAGCGTGGCCTATATGTATGTACTACAAATAATACAAACATAGCGCGGGTTAGCAACCGGATTATTGGTCAAATCTTGGAAATATTCCAACTAGTGTACAAATATACATTTGTATATAAACGGAGAATAAAATTATAACACTGCCATGCGTAAATATAATCCTAATATAAACTAGCTGCCGCTTCTTGGAATGTCGTATAATAATAATAATAATATTTGGACATTATTACACCAATTGAACTAGCCCCTTGGCAAGTACATTTAAGACTTGTGTTAAGGGTACTAGTCAACGTAAATTTAAGAAATGTATACATATTATATATAGATATTACGATATATAGATATTATATATAGAACGACCAGACTGGAAAGCGGTAGGAAAGCGTAGAGTACCCGCCACATAAGGTGGCAGTTGGAGGCGTCGCCACAGTCGCGTAATCCAGTGTTGCCAGTAAACACGCCAAAACTAGCACTCACTGTGCCATACGGCTCGATACATTATATTGAGGTTTCATTTGTAACGATCTTTGGTTGCAGAGCTATAAACTCAAATAAAACAAATTAATATACCAAAGTCAAAAGTCAAAATATTTTTATTCAAAATAGGCCCTATCATAAGCTCTCTTTGAAAGTTATTTTATGATCTAAGTACAAATTAAAAAACTATATATTGACAAAAGGAATATATATGAGTGAAGTGGAAGGGCGGTTACGTAGGGGCCGGCCTAATAAGACATATATGTAACAGTCAGATAGACGCTATATTGAAAAAAGGTGACGTTAGGAGTACCTATAACCGCCGAGAGTGTATTAGAGAATGTATGAATGTCAATGAAGCGAAAGTGGTCTGTCAGGATCGGGACAAATGGGGATCCGTGATCTCTGCCTACCCCTCTACAGGGAATCAGGCGTGATGTGTATGTATGTATGTAAAAAAACTATTTCAAACATGGCACTGAGCATTGTCTTTACATATTTTTACCGAGGTTAGTTCACCAACCATTTCGGCTGCTCAAGATGCCAAGTCATGAAGACCACGACCGCTCTGATAAGAGCGTAACGATTGAGAAGAAGAAGTTCAGCGGAGACCCTTGGAGAAGAACTAACAAGAAACTCCAGAAATCAATTTATTATAATCACCCTTAACAAACATAAAAATTACAAAGAGTGGGCAAAAAACACAACGCTGGTAATACTAAATTTACCTTTCATACAAAATAACACGCAATGGCGGAAACGTCAAATTTAGTTCCAAGTTTGGCTACTGCCACCTTATGTGGCGGGTACTCTAGTGTTTAACTCTGCCTCCACCGGGAATCGAACCCGGGACCTCACGATTAGCGTTCAGGTGTCTAACCGATCGCGCCACGGAGGTCGTCATAAGGTGACTCAGGGACTAAAAGGCAAAGAATCTATAAGATGATCGCCTAGCAACCTGTCAACAATGTTCCATATGACATCAAAACCCTAATATTCATGCTAAGAGTGACCAAATAGATGTTATATCTCAGACAAAAAAAACAAACGCGTTCACGAGTCGAGTAGTCAGAGGTTCAGGTGTCAATCTCCGCAATTGCGAAGGTAGTAATTCTATGGCCACCTCGAACCCGTGTTGATCAAATAGTCAGTAGTCAATGTGACAGGTGGTAAGCTATGTCGCCATTTACAAGCACTAACTATTAGCTTTTAGTTCAGGAAACAGGTAGGTTTCCTTACGATGTTTATCCTTACCGTAGTATTCGACGCATATCGTAAATGTATTTTTATTACATATATATTTATATTTTATTTATGCATTATTATACTTATAGCTACTATATATTAGTGCTTAAAAACAACTAAAATATCTTTGGACTATTTTGTAAGTAAAATTTATTACCATAACTAATCCCTAAAGTAGTTAGTGGAAAATTCCTCATATCTCTTAGTCGCCTTTTAATAAATGCAGATAACGGTAGATGGTTACATTTTATAAGTATATGGACCAAAGTTCTTCGCATGAACAATCACCACCATACTCTTACGGGATAGACAGAGGTGCAAGTGTCCACCTCTGAAACTGCGAAGTTAGTGATTTTATGACCATATTATGTGTGTTCATATACATAAAAACACATATACCAGTGTTCATAAAGAGATATATACATAGATTTTGACTACTTTATCCTAACTCACATCTCTACACCTCAATAAACACACTCGGTGGTTAAAGTTAATTTTAATATCACTATTTATTAGTGTAACGTATATTTGTGGGTCGTAATAAAATAATCCTTTCCTTAAACAGCTATGATTCATCCGCATAATATGTCCAAACCATCGAAGCATGCCCTTTTCAATCTTATTCACTACATCTTCCAAACCGAAAACTTACAAAATCACACTAGTCTAAATTCTGCCCTTTAATGTTACTTACATGTTTCTCACATACTATTTTTAATTTTAACATCAAATGGCACTCCTAACATGCTTCTCAACGATAAAACAAACGCGTTCACGACCATTAATCCTTGTGGTAGTAAGAAGTACAGGTGTTCATCTCCGTAATAGCGAAGGTAGTAATTCTATGGCCACCTCGAACACACATGTTGGCTAGATAGTCTGCACTCAATGTGACAGGTGGTAAGCCATGTCGCCGTTTACAAGCACTAACTGTTACCCGTTCGGAGAACAGGTAGGTTTCCTCACGATGTTTTCCCTCACCGTAGTATTCTACGCATTTCGTAAATGTTGTATTACGAAAATGTACATAGAAATTCATTAAACTTCATTTCCATTGGTACATGCTCAAGCCGGATTTGAACCCTATACCCACTGATACAGTCAAGACCCAAACAACTGAACTACGTCGAATTACATTTTAACGACATTGATTATTGTGATATAAATATAATAGTCATGTATATTTAGTATACACGCTGTATGCTAATCTTTGAAACTATGGAATGTTAGGATCTAAAACAGGATTTATTAGTCTCTGCCGACTAATAACAGGAATCAGGCGTGATATTTATAACTAGATAATAATATTACGGTTCGTTGTAGTCAAAAAACTTGTAACTATTATTACGTAGGAAAACAAAAACATAAATTATAACTCACCTTCAAATAATGATAATTTTATATCACTCTTATGGAAAAACACTATCACTAGTATTAAAAAGCCTTACATAACACTATTTCCATTAAAGTGAAACAAATTCCAAGTTACATACTGAAATAGGGAAATAATTTCGTAAGTTTTGTTACGAAATGACGTCTAACCACCTCGGCGTTTCAAACCAAACTAACTAGAATAAAGAAACAAGCCAACTATAAATTCAAAATCTAATTTTAGACTGATAACATTGACATATCGCAAAAGGGATGGGAATGTTCATTGGATTATTAGTATCGAGTAAAATCGTACTAGTGCAGTAATAAGAATGTTGATTAACTGTCTTTCTTCTTAGTGTTGTAGGAGGCGACTAAGGGACTAGGGTTTCATAGAAAGATTTTGACTGTGAATTATTAATGCTTTGCCTGATAATTCCAAATGTGAACAAGATATTATGTGTTTGATGTTCTGTTTATACCGAAAGGAATTGAAGAACATGAGTATATGTATACACCTCATCATACACGGTTGTTATAGGAAATTCTAACGTCACTCTATATAATTATATTAATATTATTATTTAAGTTCTATAATCCCTATCGGCGTGGATAAAACGACTATGATACATATCCCCTAGGTCACTATTACCATATATTATGCTATTGTGTGATAACATATGGAACATTCGTGAAAGGTTGTTAGCCCATTGCCTACTAAAATCAATTGACTCCTAATCCCTTGCCTTCTACGGCATACCGGGAAGAACGGCAGCTAGTTAGCATTCTTTTACGTCCCTGCTAGCACGGGACATTATGTATGATTTATAGTTAGATACATTACCGTGTAGGGAAGCAAATTGAAGGTCATTTTCACACACGAGTAGGTAAATACATACCATATCAATCATGTGTGACAAACTTAAGGACGCGGTCTTCCATAAGAGAAATAAACATACATACATACATACACACTATCGTATGTTCCAAGAAGACGTAATATGGTCTTGGTCACATCTTTTATTATGCTACCTTGAAAGTATGATAGGTGTCAGTAAGTTCTAAATAGGTTTAAACTGAAAAATGATAACACTCGTTTCGCTCATTTCCGCGAACAATACCCTTAAGAACTTATCCTTTACTATCGGCCATCTCAGCTTTTATATGGAATATTGGGGACGTGCGACTTCATATTTCAATAAATTATAATAAAATTCGGTCTTTTAGTTGTTTCCTACGGTATATGTATTCTTAGAACCATAAATATGATCGAAATCCGGTTATATCCAGATTTCACTGGTTACATCCAGTAAGGTTAATGTAAAAGGGTTCAAAGTTAGTCTTATTCGAAATCAGCTTGTTTAACCATCATTTCATAGTCATAGGCCCAATTCCACTGATCCTTTTTATATAATATCAGTTCAATATCAAATCAGTAATAGTGAGAAGTTAGTAGTGGTTTAGTAAGTGACAAATTTCGCCATTTTAAAAGCGAAATTTGACACTTGCTGATATTTGTCACTATTACTAATCTACTACCAACTTTACACTATTACTGATCTGATATTATACTTCGTTCGTGCTATTTATTACATATTATTAGACTTGGTCCCCTGGTTACTCGTACAATACAACCGAAAATGACGCCTTAGTCATATCCATTAACCATCTTGTATACTCTTCTTTCTTTTCAATTTGATGTCGTTCTTTCTTGGTAAATGCTAAATAAAGGGAGAAATAAAAACGTCAGCATTGTTAATAAACGCTAACGTAAATTGGAGCCTAAGTCTATTAATGTGCTTGAGCACAAATCGTACTTCAATATCACATAAGTAATAGTGTGAAGTTGGTAGTGGATTAGCAAGTGTCAAATTTCACCCTTCATGACATTTGGTTTAAAATTGCGAAGTTTGTCACTTTTGCTATGACACAACTTCACACTGTTACTCAAGTGATATTGAACTTTGATTTTGCGAAAAGGATTAGTAGACATGGCCCCTGTAGTTTGTTCATGTTCGTTCGTTCGTTCGTCATTGTTTGTAAGGAACAGGGAGACATTTTTTGGCGGCAGCCATCTTTTTTTTACAATTTTTTTACGCAACAATCTTTTGTTCACACCCGCCTCTCTTTTCGTGTGTGTTACAATTATTTTTTCGTAAAAAACTGCCCGCCGCCGCCTTCTCATATATTTAACAAATGAACTGACTTTATTCACAAAATATCTCTTTTCGGCGTCACTCGTTATTTTTTCGCAACGCTCCTTTCTTTCTTTTTTCAAAAAACAGTTTACATTCGTCAAACTAATTCTAACTAAGTCTAATGAAAACATATACACAAATAACCTACTAACTAAAACACACCAATCCGTCATAAACATTCGAAATATGCAGCTTACAGATACTATATGTAATCAAGGCATATCCAAACACCAAAAAACTAGTAGATAACCCTTAAGTTACCACTAATTATTTAAAATTGAACTAAAGATAGGTCTATTTTCCAAGACACGTTTTTGACACATTGGTATCAATTCCCACAAATTCCAAATGTTTACAGAGACTGGTGTATCATTGAATAAGTAACAAAAAACCAACAGCATAAAATACATTACATTACACTCTAATATGTACCCCATAAGGTCCAAATTACATTTCATTGCGTAGTACAATGAAATTTTACAACTTTTACTAATTAATGAATGAAAAACAGCAAAACCTATAACTAAATAGCATAAAATTTACACAGTTTAGAAACATATTACTAATATTACATAAACAAATAAATACATATAAATATACCAGTATAATATATGTATATGTGTATAAAGAGGTGTATTGATGTTAATGAAGCGAAAAATTGTCAGGATCGTGAGAAATTGTGATCTTTGACTTCTGTCTACCACTCTAGCGACAAGCGTGATGTATATGTATGTATAATATATGCAAAGGACAAATAAATACACATTAACTCAACAGGGTCATTTAGTACTTTAGTTAGTAGTAGTGGCCACTGGGAGGTGAAATATATTGTGTATCAAAATCAACTTATTGTATTTTGTTTTTGTATGTGCTTATAATGTTTATTGGTAAATTGGTAAATAGATAAATATGTCAATATGTTTATTTTAAATATACTTTTTACCTTTTTCGAACCATAGTGAAGTTAGTTAATATCGTTGCCATGACTACGTTATTTTAACTAATCGCAGCCCTATTTTAACCTTTGAAACGATTTTAAATATTTCAACGAAACAAAACCATAAATACCTACACAATTTCGACAATACAATAGCGATAGATCTACATTTCAATAGACTAGACCACCACATGTGTATTTAGTTCAAACAATGCTACTACATCATTGTTTTTCACTTGAACGGAAGTAATCATTACCGGCAATGATATTGTTTAGTCTATTACTAGTTCTGTAGACTATACTAGAGTGACAGTGGTTTGCCAAACGTAGTGTAGGACGCCCCCTGCCAGGTGGACCGAAGACCTGAAGGTCGCTGGCAGTGGCTGGATGATGGCCACGAGTGATCGTGTTTTGTGTACTCTTGGGGAGGCCTATGTCTAACATTGGATACTACGTAAATGTGTCTACTCTATACGCTTTAAAAATATAGAGGCAGTGAATAAAAATATTGCATTACGATATCCTATTACTTCAAATAAGAAGATGGATAGAGGCATTAATATCTATTTTGCACTTATGTGAGTAATTTTGTAGTTTGACACTTAGTATTCGTTTTATACCCTATTATTATTATATATTTGGTGTTATTGTGTGTTAGTTCATATATATATAAAGAATAAATAAATACATACAATCACGATACATAAATAGTTAAACACATAATTACATCTAACTTAACCAAGCAAAACTACTCAACAACGAAATCTACGATTTCCAATGGAACAAATTAATTAAAAAAAAGAACAATTTTACATCGACTATAAAAGAAAAATAGCTTCAATTCCCACTTAGGAAAGTATTAAGAGCCTGATAAATCATTTCATTAAGCCTTTTTGAGGCACAACTTAACAATTTATAGCATGAAAGAGATAGTTTGTTAGAAACTCGAATTTCAACTTCGCATCAACTCTATAAAGTACGCGATCTTCCATCGAAACGATTCCGTCAAGAAAAACATCCGTTTTTCTGTTACAATAAAAACCAGTTTTTAACTACTGCATAGCGGCAGATTTAACTAGCCATATATCTATAACACATATTCAAAACCACCTTACTCTTCACATTACCCCTTCAATCTCTACCAAACAATCCCTTTCACCGTTCACGAAACTTAAAAGTAAAATAATCTTGAGCGCCGCCATCTTTGGAGACGCCATTTTGGGACGCCCGGCCGCCATTTTGTGAGCCGCGTCAACGCCTCCAGGACCTGTCTTCGTTCTCGTCCTCTTCCTCTTCATCGAAGCGGAGGAGGGAATCCTCTGACATGTCTTCGTGTGCCTTTTAAATAGTTAGGATATTAGATTGACTATAATTTGACTATTAGCTTAATTAAGTATTGTTTAAAATATACGCAAGCATAATCACACGGAGATATAAAATAGCTTCTGTGAGTTTTCTTCTTTCTTCTAGTTTCGTATTTCATAAAAGTATGTACATAAAAACATTTTTTCAACAAAAATTAACCAAACTTGTGGCATTAAACATCAAATGTTTATAAGCATTTTGATCTCCACAAAACGCGCTTTCTAAAACTTTATACACATTGGCTAATTCGTATCTGAAAACAAAATAATCCTGGAATATCCGTCATGCATTATATGTTGTTAAATATCACTGTAAAATCAAAAGAGATATAATAAAAGAAAACATAACTTAGAAAACTAAAACTATACTAATAAAGTCTATATGGAACATCACCGGTCAATTTGAGTACTGACTATCTATAAAAAGTCAATTTGATAGCAGTAAATCTGTGACAAGGTGACGTTAGGTGTACCTATAACCGCCGAGAGTGTATGAGAAGATGTATGAGTGTCAATGAAGCGAAAGTGGTCTATCAGGATCGGGACAAATGAGGATCCGTGATCTCAGCCTACCCCTCCTCTGTAGGGAATCAGGCGTGATGTGTATGTATGTATGTAAATCTGTGCAGATATAAACACAAATATTTATAACCACTAATAAACAAAAAATATGTGCGTGAAAAACATTATATTTAAAATACCCTATACTTATACAGTTAAACATATATTTATATATAAAATCTTACCTCATCCAAAGTGGTTTGCATCTTGGCGGCGCTTACGCCGTTCTGGTCCTGGGCCGCGGTGGGCGTGGCCTCCGGCGACACCGTCACTGGCGTGATCGGCTTGTTATTCATCACCCACGTTATCTGGAAAAGGGCGTAAGTGTTATAACATAACATATACATGCATGTTCTTTAATTAAGTTGATAGAACTCTTGTCATGAATAGACTAACATTGTCATGTCAGCCCAATAAGATATAGGTTCACATGACCGCCTAGTGTATAAGGAGGTTTTTTGTTACACCAACGCCGCCAGCCACTACAAACGAAGAAAAACGAAGTCGTAGTTCCAATTCTTCTCTTTGTTCTACTGTTTGTTCCAACTGAGGATCCAAATTTTATCCCAAAGCCAACATATTTAGCCAGTTTGGCATCAAAATTAACTAAATATTTAGCCGAAAAACGTCCACTGAGCTGCTGACTTTGTTCATGAACCATAGACAACTGAGGTGTATTTGTTTTACTTATCTTGCAGGTAATATCAATAATAATAGTTTCAATGAAGCGACAGTGCTTTTCAAGATCAAAGCATGGGGATTCCTGATCTTAACCTACTATGTAGGGAAACTATGTATGTACATTTCTGTATATACCCCCATATAACTCACCGAGAGCGTCCTTTCGTTGCAATGGCGGCCCTTGCTCGCTGCCACCTCCGCCTGGGACCTCAGCTTGTACTGGATCGTCATCTCCGGTACTGCCAGGTTCACGTCCTTGCCCGTTATCTCGCCGAATTGCTGCAACGGGGTGGATACAGTTCGTTAGGGGTGATGATAGATAGTTATGATATTAATATATGGAGTATTATCAAATGAAATTCTTTTTATTCAATATAAGAATCATAAATACGACTAATTCAAACGAGATATTGTTAATAATTAAAAATAAATCCAATTAAACTAGTTAGCATTTCGTAAAGCAAGCTCTGTAGAGAAGAAACGTCAAGAAACTCTACAGCCATTATCATATACAATCACGTCCTTTAATCTTTTTTGGGTCAAACAGTACCTTAAAGACACAATAATATCTCCTAGGTCACTTTTAAGCCCAAATCTTGGTGTTGTGATGTCATATGTACATCTGTGATAGATTTCTAGCTTATAAACCCTGGTCCCTTTAGTCGCGTTTTACGACATGCTAAACCGTATCTAGTCAGCTCTCTTTTGACATGATTGTATATGATTATGTCCTACCTGAAACATGACAACAGTCTTGAGTCGTCCTTTACAACTTGCTTAACCTTACCAACTTATCATTCTTATTACATCTTACGATCCGTTTTAACCTAGCAAGCCCGTCACGCAATAGTCACTCACCGAGAAGTGCTGCACAATAGCCTCCAGCTCATCAGCTTCGAAGCCAGACACCAGAATGGCTCGGGGCCGCCGATCCACCGTGTGACTGGCAGATTGACTGACGTAGACCTTATTCGGGATCGCGTTACGATTGAAGCGCATTGCTGTGTTGAAACGGCCACCTCTGGAATAGGAGGGAAAAAGTAATGGTTAGTTTGTATAACGTAATAGGACAGTCAGTTAGACGACATATTGAGAAAGGGTCACGTTAAAAGTTCCTATTACTGTATAAGGAGTATGGATGTCAATAAAGAGAAGTGGATTGTCAGGATTGACATTAACAATGAGGTTCTGTGATCTCTCTGTACGGAAATACATTCACACATGATTAGTTACCCAATTATTAACTTTCCAATTTCCAACATAACAAAAGATAAATACGCAGATTACCCTTACCGAATGTTCTGATTTCTGCTTAAAATCTAGGAATTTTCGTAAATTTTATCAATTTACTTCTGTGCTACTTTTTTACCTAAATATAACGAAGGGTGCTAAAAATCTTTATATTATAACCTATAGTAATGTAACAACGATTGCAATAAGTGAGCTTTTAAATACCCACCCAATAAAAATATTAATACTATTATTACTTCTACTTACACTCACATTACGAAAATGCTATTTATACAAAGAATATTTACAATTAATACCCTTTCAAAACTTATCTTCAAGCCATCTGTTGCATTTTTCGTGGAATTAATGCGTGGAAATTGTTTTCAATAGATATCATATACGCAAAGTGCTACTGTATTGTGATGTTTAATAGATCTATAGTGAGATTCACGTGATTTTGTGCTGCATTCCCAAACCTTACCTCATCAGTCTTTTCACAACGCGAGAGCTTGCAAGTAAAATAACATTTTGTCATTTTTGACACCCAGACTTAAATTTTGAATACAAACCAATATCAGAGTAAATTGTCCGATTTTATTTTAAAAGAGAATATATAAAATGATCATATCATCATGATATTCATGATTTAACATATATGACACTTTTCATTATTATTTCGATCTGTTTTATACAAAATTAATTAGTCATATTATAAAAATATATTCATTAATTTGTTATGAACACATTATACATTTTTTCACATTTATTAGTGTGTGTACAGATATAGTAGTAGTTTAGTATTTTTTTAATTAAAAAGGCTCAATTTGAGTAAAATGTGCCACAGAAAGGCATAAGATAGCAAGAGAGCCACTGTAGTTCCGTTTCTAAATAATAATAGATTTTATGTTAAGGGTTTAAGTATTATAAATACATATATCAGGGTTTAAGTACTATAATTACATGTAAGTTATATTTGTATAAGCAATATCTCACCTGGCATGCATCCTCCTTGGCACCATATGACTGGGGTACTGCATCGCCATCTGTCGTCGTAATTCTATTATTTTCTTTGCTAACTCTGTCACATCTTGTCCTTCCTGTAAAGGGTACAAATAAGAATTATAATATGTTTATTTTACGTATAAAACATTTATTTTTTGCTCTATGTACCTACAGTCAACGCTAAAAGTGCAGTCCCAGTAACTTTTAAGGTTGAAGCTAACAAAAGAAAAACAAAAGACAGTATTTTACATTTTAAAACTGGCGCCACTGTGCATTGTCATGGCCACTATACGTTCGCGTGTTTCGAAATGAAAAATATTGTCTTTTGTTCTTATAAACTTAAACCTTATACTACTAGTTACTGGGACTGCAGTTTTGACGTTGATTGTGCATATATTGCCTAGGACATAAATAGAATGTCTACTAGTTGCCTAGAGACAAAGCGGTCAATGGGCTAAGAGTTAAGTGGAATCTTCAGGGCCATAAACTAAAAATTCCATTCCGTTTACCCCTAGTTTCTACCATTTCTCATATCATAATATGCAGACCCACACTTAATACTACTCTATTAACAACCCAGACTAGCACGGGACTAAAATACACATCAGTTACCCACCTGTTGTTTCGTAAACATGTCCAATTCGGCGTCGAGAATCTCTTTTTGGGCTTCCTCTTTGGTTTTCGGTTTCTTAGCCTGAAATTAAGATTATTAATTAGTTACCTAAGTTTATTTTAAGTGGTTAACTAGCTTAACTTAAGTGGTTAACTTAACTAGGTTAACCTAATAAGACACAATATACAGAGGCTTAAATAACCTAAACCTATAATACAGAAAATAAACTGACCTTGAACATAAATAAGCATATATCGTACACCGAATAAATAGCTCGTACCTATCTTTATATACTGTTTATTTTACTTTCATTTATAAGTTTTTATTACGGTTGAATTTTTTTTCCTAAAAATACTAAAACTGTTCCTTTTTTTATCAATTATAAGCTTTTTTTTTAGTCGCGGTGGAATAGCGTAATAATTAATATACTGAGCCCTATTAAAAGTCTATATCACCTTTAGGTAGTGGTACGAGGGTTTAGAAAACCGAAAGATCGAGATTCCTACCCCAGCAAATATACAATTTGAAGCATAAAAATAAAAAATTATAACCCTTATTTTGTCTTAATTATCGTAATATTGTTTTTAGATTCTAAACTAGTTCAATCCTAACTAATTACATACGATTCTATCTACAAAATCTATTTATTAATTTACTTATAGTACATCTAGCTATGTACAATAATAATATAAATATTATATATAATAATCTCTGTACAAAACATATTTAATATATGAGTAACATACACATAAGTGTTTAGTTAATTACAAGTAACTTTTTACACCAATTATATACTAAGAGGTTACCATTATTAATTGAATTATTTACAAAATCCACATAAAATCACACCCATTATCCTATGCAGGGTAATTACAGGTTTGTGTCATCTCTATCAAATGGCCATACCAAATCCGATTTTCACCAAAAAGTTTACACTCAGTAATATGATAAAAAAATGTTTGTATGGAATAAAATTACTATCAGTCACATTGTGTACTAGATGGTAGACCATAATTTTATATAATAATAATAAAAGCTACTCTCTGTGGTAAACCAGTGACCTTATAAAGGCCTCTGAACTGGAATAAGGTCCAAAGCCTATATCTAAGAAAGGGTACAGATAGGTATAGTAAGTTCCTGTAAATGGTGACACAGTTTACCACTTGTCACATTGAGTAATGACTATCTCATGCACACTTGTTTGAGTTCAAAGTGACTATAGAATCACTAACTCCGCAATAGTGAAGATGAGACGTGAACCTCTGACTACCCCACAAAGAATAAGTTCATAAAACAGTTTGATTTTTGTGGAACTTCTAGTCAATGAATACCCCGTTAAGAATCTTTGGTGCTTATATACGAGTATGTTATATAATTCGTGATAAACCAACAAAATAATGATACAACAATTATTACGTGAAATAATGATAGAATGAAATGATATATGTGAGCCAACATACAAAGTTTATGTGCTACGGAGACTTAGCAAACGCATGCGTGAAAATGCACTCTATGTCGACTGCATAAGGACTATTTTACTCTATGTTGATGGTCCATACTGTAATACCTACTAAAATAAGGTTTAGGTACTATTCAATATTTAGCACTATAATTAACGACATAGCCTAAATAAATTAATTGATATTTTAAACAAAAATCTACGATTATTTTATCTTTTATTATATGAAGTATCTATAAAACAAGCAATAACAAGTTAGCATATAAAAAGATCAGAAAAATCTCACAACAACATTATGTCTTTTTATGTTACATTCCACTTTTAAATAGTTAAAAAAGTTTTAACTTGGCTTGGCTTACTAAATATTTATTTTAAGAATCAGACAAACCAGCTATTTTTAAGTATATTTCAAAAAGCAAAAGGAAATCTAATAATACAAAGCGTAACATACAGATCAAATCAAAATTTAGTTTTTATATCTAGTAAGTACTATAAAAATGAAAAAAACTGTCACAACAGACATGCATATACAAAAAACACATTCACAGTGTACAAAGACAAATCATATTCAAATATTTTACGAATTTTTTTTAAAATATTAGACAGAAATTATGAATGTAAGACTAGCATTTGAATGTCCCTGTATTATGTCTTTATTTGAGTAAATAATTTGGTTATTTTATAAGTGCTTATACATACTACAAATTGCTAGACCAAAAACAAAAAAAGTGTTCAAACGTGTCAATAAAATAAAGGTTGAAGTTCTCAGTCAAATAAATATCAGTTTATATCATGAGTCCACTTAATAGTACCCTACACAGCACATCATCATACTAAATCAACCAAATAGTGATAGTGCAGTAACAGAACACACAACAACAAGATGCTTTTCCACACATGCGTGCCAGTCAGTACCTGCAACTGCAGACGGCTTAGGTTGCGAGCTACACTCTCTTCCTGCGTTGCGTTGAAAGAGAAATAGCGTTTAGACTTCTTTATATTATATGTATTGAATATTATACTAAGATTTTGAATACAATGTTTATATAGAATTTATAGTAGTGAAAGTTTATATTCTTATTTGTAATTTGGTAACAACAAATATAGGTTTTATTTGGTTTCTTTAGAAATATCCATTGTACGGTATAACTATTAGAATGGCCTAATAAGTAGGCTAAATTGCTCATTTGACGATGGTGGAAACAAACTGATCAAAGTCACATATGTAACTTTCCAAATGTAGCATATTCTTATATTTTATATGCAACTTGTGACAGATTCCAAATCGGGTACTGTTGGAGGACTAGTGATGCAACCTAGTTACATTGTAAACTGAGGCAGCACCTTATTACTACTTTTTTTTTTTTAATGTTTCTGTTAATTATGCATTTACTAAAGTGATTTTCTTCCTTTCTATGTTTGAATTGTAGAAGAGAATCAATTTACCATTAATAAAAAGAATTTATAAAGTTCTGTGCTATCTATAGTTTTAAGAGATTCGTGATTTATACTCATGATTAATAACTAGTGGGACTTATCGGGTTAATAAAGGTAACTTTATTATATAAAAACATACGCGATAAGTCCCGCTAGTTATGAATCATCTGTGCTATCTAAATGAATAGAATGCTTTCATAGAAATGTCACTTTGATCACTATGCTTCTCCCATCCCCACATATCATTGCCAGCCGTTCGTCACTCACCTGTGCCTGCAGTAAGCTCTTGCTGTAGGACATGAGCTCCTTCCTGAGCGTCTCTATGCCCTCCTGACTCGCCTTTAGCGCTTCCATTAAGCCTGCTTTCAGCTCGGCTGGAGTTTCCTCTGCAAATAGGAAGAATATATATAATCTCTTGAATATATAAATCTCTTATATAAATTATTTATACATTATATACAGTGTTGTACTTGGGGCTGGTATAACTTAATTGATACTTATATTTGTGTCCTTTAAACCCTTTCGGGATGGACTGACCCTCAAAGACACAATAATACAATTTAATCACTTGTTATTATTAATATTAGGGTTGTTATATCATATATGACATTAGTGACAGGCTGTAGCCCCTTGCATAAAGATTCCATTAAGTGCGCCTCCTACGACAAGTAAGGAAGTACGGCACTTATTAAACAAGTTTAGTTTTAGTAGAGACCTTTAAAATTGATATGTACCTATTACACCGTTAAACAAAATTCATTTTGTTTTATTTGCTTGTAGCACATGCTGTGTGAACCCTTTAAGTTATAATGTAGTTATGATGTAATTCATTGGTCATTCTGTGTGCTGTAAAATAACGGTTATATTACATATAACGGTTATATAAACCAGCGTTGCGTTTGCCACCAGACGCAACATACCCAGCTGAGTTAGGACCCATTTGCTGCGACAATAACATGCACAAGTTATACCTCTTAGTTTGTAAGTTTTTAACTGTAAACATTTTGTATTGTGTATGTTTTTGTAGCCGTAAAAGCTTTTATTATTATTATTATATTGTAAATAAACGCACTTAGAGACGTGAACATAACATATGTATATGCATGTAAAGGTTCTCCCTCCCAGCCAGCGAAGTGAAGTCGGCATCCGACTTATACTGAACGTTTACGTTCAACAAACGTCGGATAAGGTTTAAGACGACTGCTAGCGAAATAATGTCGCATGAACGTCGCTAAACCATGGTTATGCAACGTTATAGCGACGTTTTAAATTGAACGTTGAACGATCTTTAAGTGCCTAAATAGTCGTTTAAGAGGGGCCTAAACTATGTCCAGCAAACGTTTACTGGACGTCTAGCCGACTATCTTAAAAACGTTTACTGGACCTAAATTTGTCGGCTGAGCTTTCTTCTCTTCTCTTCTCTCCACTCACCGTTCTCCAGCTTCTGTATGAGCACCTTCTGCTGCCGCAGCTGGCTCTCCAGCAGCCCTTGAGCCCTCCGCTGCATCTCCGTAATCTCCCGCTGTCTCTCCAGCGAGCGAGTCTTGTCTTGGTGAGGCACCGCTTTTGGTTGGTCTCCGTTGCTCTGTTGCTGTGGAGTAGTGGGATAATTGATTATACATTTAATAATCATAATAATATCTTTATTGAGACATCCACATACACATATATACATAGGCATCACGCCTGATTCCCTGTAGAGGGGTAGGCAGAGATCACAGTACCCATTTGTCCCGATCCTGACAGACCACTTTCGCTTCATTGACACTCATACATCTTCTCATACACACTCGGCGGTTATAGGTACTCCTAACGTCACTCTTTTTCAATATGGCATTTCGTAAATAACATTCAATCATTCAATGTCACTCCTAACATGCTTCTCATCCACATCAACTACATACAATATTCAACATACAATAGAATTCGAAGACAATAATTGGATTACATAATACACAATACATAAAATTACATTTCATTCAATTAAATTACATTTCAAATATGATATCACACAGCTAGTTGTGGTAATCTCAAAAGGCGACCAGCTCGATGGTAGTCTGTAGAGCACTTACACACATTTGTTTAACTTATGGTTTGTTAGTATAATATATGGTTCATACTATGTTGTCAAGAGTTTGCTTAATGCGATAGAGCTTTAATACATAAACATACGCTTCACGACTTGTAAATACACACTCCGTTTTAATGCGGCGGGTTAGTCAGAGGCATGTTACGGATGGGTCACTCGAAGTCCGCCATTCACTTAGACAGCACCCAACGTGATATTTCGTGAACCGTATCGCCGTATAGGTACTGCATATTACCTATACTGAGGGATAGGC